>MJUU01001641.1:240298-250654 GCA_002080025.1 Modiolus philippinarum
ATTGATCAGCTAATTTTTGTGGGAGTTATGCCCCTTTTTGACTTAGAATTTTGCAAAATTAAGTTTGTGGACACCAATTCTCCTACATCTTCCATCAGATTTCAACCAAACTTCACAGGATTGTTGACCATCATACCTAGTTGCGCATATCGTCTTGTCGGATTGATCAGCTAATTTTTGTGGGTTATGCCCCTTTTTGACTTAGAATTTTGCAAAATTAAGTTTGTGGATGCCAATTCTCCTACACATTTCATCGGATTTCAACCAATCTTCACAGGACATGCATAGTTGTGTATGTCATCTTGCAGGATTGAACAGCTAATTTTTGTTGGAGTTATGCCCTTTTTGACTTGGAATTTTGCAAAATTGAGTTTGTGGATGCTAATTCTCCTACATCTTTCAAAGGATTTCATCTATACTTCACAGGATTGTTGACCATAATGCTTAGTTGTGCATATTGTCTATCTGGAATGATCGGCCACCCAGTGGCAACATAAAACTTACTTGTGTTTTATCACTCAAAGAACATTACATACAGGGGGGGAGGAGACATTTGTTTTTGTACCAAAAACACACTTCTAGTTCAGATTGCTGGAATGCCAAGGTTAAACTCTGAAAGATGTCGTTGAGGTTGAAGATGACAGGATACTCTGAATAGAAAAAAGAAGGGAAATGGGGAATGTGTCAGAGACAAAGTCCCAAAGGGGAGCAACAACAACTCAAAGCCACCATAAGATCTTCAATGAACGGTGAGGAAACCCCACATCCAACGGCAGGTCGGAGTCGGCCCCTAAATTAAGATTTGATCAAGTTCAGCGAAATAAATATCCTAGACTACGATAGACATAAAGTAAACTAACTAGAAAACAGACAAGACACACAAAGGCTTAATAAATTTCCTGACTTAGGACAGGCGCAAACCTGCTTTGGCAGGGTTAAACTAGTTTTATTGGGCCCAAACCTTCCCCCTATAGCCAGTATGATAAATTAAAAAAACAATCGTAACAACAGTAAAATTCAGTTGGCAACAGGACTGAATACTCATTTCTTACAGTGTATTATACTGTGTAATTATTTCCACTCTAGTCTGTTGTTTTGATTTTCATTAGCAAATTGAAAATCCTGTCTGAATATATTGTAGAAGCTTTCACTCAATTTTGGCAGGAAACATTTTTGAATTGCAATTTTATTGTGAATTCTTGGTGTTATGTTATGCGACTTAAAGACCCAAATGTCAAATGATTAAAAGTTCAGAAAGCTTTGATTTCAAACATTTGAAACATTTACATGTATTTACCTTTTTGTGTGATATTTCATAATCAACTGGTAATGCTTGGTGTAGAAAAAATTCTTATATTTTTGAACTTGGATATGATTAAATCGATTTAATAATGGTCAATCATTATTGTATTGGACTTGTATATTTTTTGTTTCAGTTGCTGCAAATTTGCAGAAGATTATAGATACAGGTTTGAAAACATTAACCTTTGGTCTGGTAAGTTGGTTATAATCATTAAGGGGATCTACAAAAAGTGACAGAAACAAACCAAAGTGATAATCCAGAAAAAATACACAAAAAGCAAAAAAAAAAACCCAAGAAAATCCCAATATTGAATAGCAAAGTGTGAACCAGCATAGCCCTTTTAAAATTATCCAGAACGATTAATATGGTCTTCTTTGCATGTCACATTTGTTGCTTATTCAGCCACTCATCCATAAATTAAATGATAATGGCTATTCACCAAATATATACTGAACTTGAATGTAAAGTGTTTGTGAACAATATCTCAAATGTAAAGTGTCAGTGAAGAATATCTCATAAACAATGTAATACCAAAAAAAAATTCTGAGGATTTTTGTTAAAAAGATTGATCTTCAAATGGAGCAAGCATCTTGATTCTGTATTGCAATACTCTACTTGCTAAGGTGTAACTATATTGTATTTTATTTTTGACACACAAAATAAACAACTTTGAAAAAGGTAGATTTTAGTATGGATTCAATTCTTGTTTCAGATTTTATAATATTGTGTTCAGTGTTTCATTTAAAAACATGTGAAAGTTTCAGTATCACATTCACTAGATATTGTAATCATAGAAATGAAGATTTTAACAATAAGGGAATGTTTATTCAGTCAAATTGAAGAAAATCATTTTTATTTACAGAAATAACCTGCAATTTTATGCAATGTTTCATTACAAACATTTGCTTGCATTGAGAACAAAATTTGCAAAGGAAAAAGGTTAATTGAATGGTGTTTTAGGTTTGTACCGATTAATAAAACATATTGTCAACTGCAGACTTAATGTTTTATGTTGGATGCTTTTCAATCTTAAGTACACAGTAAATGCATTTATTTTCAGAATTCTGGTTGTGGACCCAATGAGGCCCCCTGTGACAAAGCATTGATAGGATTTGCCCAGCTTTCTGTATTGGACACACAACCTTCATCATAACAGTAAATGTTTTATAGTAATCTGTTATCTGTGATAAATAAGGAATTATCAAGACCAGGGGAACTGGACAGACAGAAAGACAGTTTATTATTAACTGGTGAATCAGGAGAATTTAAAAGGCACCCCAACAGACATGGAAATAGTTTATATCAGATTTTACAGGGAACCAGATCAACAGTATACAATTTACAGCCATTGTGAACAAAGTTTAATTATAGGACTGTTATTAGATTGGTTTATGTAATTACAGTTATATTAAAAATCTGGCATGCAATCCCATGTATCAACTACAAGTCCATAAATGCTGTTGAATTCATCTCATAGTTTAAAAGTAAATTTTTAACAGTGACCAAAGGAAATGTTAAACCCCTTCTGGTTTTAATGGAAGTATGCATTAGTTGTTAGGATACAGTTACTTTATGTCTTTGAAGGAACCAGCAAAAACTATTGTCCCGAGTTGATGGAAATGACTTAAGAACTATTGCCCGAGGTCAGAGGCCGCAGGCAACAGTTTGCAAGTCATTTCCATCATTGAGGGACAATAGTTTTTGCTATTTCCTGAAAAAGGGCATGCAATAACTGTTCTATTAAATTATCTAAACAATTAAAACATCTTGCCTATAAATGGATTTTCTACATAGATAAGTGATGTTGCACTGCACATTTATTTTGCGTGTGGAACTGTTTGTGTGAAAATCTGTAAATAGGTAGCTGTTCCACCCGACGCTAAAATTTTCATGAAAATAGTTTTTAAATGTTACATATAAAAAAAATGCAACTACATGTATAAGTTAATAATTGCTAACAATGTGAAACTTTAGAGGATAAATATACATGTTGACAAATCCAAGATTCAGATTTTATCTGTAATATGTATTATTCATCATACCCCCCCGCTTTGTGGGAGGTATACAGTGTTCATGGTGTCCGTCCGTCCTTCTGTACTTCTGTCCTTCCGTCCGTCCGTCTTTTTGTACCCAACACTGGTATCCATTACTACTTCTTAACCACTGATTTGATTTTATGATACTAAGCAGGAGCTTAATTACATATTGTAGATGTGCACTATGCTTTTTGTTTTCCAATAATTCCTTTTTTCCAGATTTTTGACATGTTTTGGACTTTGTCATTTTAGCTCAATGCAAACCATTTTAGCTCAATGCAATCCATATGGTGACCACATGGTATCCACTACTCCTCTTAAACCACCAATCAGAATTTCATGAAACTTATGGAGGAGCCAAATTACATATTGTAGATGTGCAGTATGGTTTTTGTTTTCCAATAATTCCCTTTTTTCCAGATTTTTGACATGTTTTGGACTTAGTCATTACTCGATGCAAACCATATGGTGATCACATTATATCCACTACTCCTCCTAAACCACCAATCAGAATTTCATTATACTTACACAGGAGGTTTATTACATATTGTAGATGTGCACTATCTTTTTGTTTTCCAATAATTCCCTTTTTTCCAGATTTTTGACATGTTTTGGACTTTGTCATTTTAACTCAATGCAAACCATATGGTGACCACATGGTATCCACTAGTCCTCCTAAAGCACAGATTGGAATTTCATGAAACTTATGCAGGAGCTTAATTACATATTGTAGATGTTCACTATGCTTTGTGTTTTCCAATAATTCCCTTTTTCCAGATATTTGACATGTTTTGGACTTTGTCATTTTAGCTATTTTACCTCAATGCAAACCTTATGGTGTATATGGTATCCACTTCTCCTCCTTGACCACTAATCAGAACTTCATGAAACTTATGCAGGACCTTAATTACATATTATAGATGTGCATTTTGTATTTTGTTTTCCAATAATTCATTTGTTCCAGATGTCAAAGAAAATGCAGGAAGAGAGGGGGCGGGGGTATCCGTGGCCCACTAGGCCACAATAACTCTAGTATAATTTTGAATTTTCGGTATTTGGTCGTATTTCATTCGATCCGTTCTAGCTTGTTATGCAACTTAATCATGTTTTTTCAACTGTTCTTTGCTCTCCATCATTCACTTAGAAATATTCTATGATCTTGCTGATTATTATATGTATCAATTGGCTGGAGTCACTACAAATGAAAAGGCACTATTTTTTATAGTACTATTTTCGAGGTCTGTCAAACATTGGCGTATTGAAATAGTGTAGTGCGCCCTGACAATATTATGGCTTTGACATTTAACATAATCTGGGCACACAGAAGCTATAGTTAGTCGTCGTATAAGCGGGAGGTTGATGCATCAATACACCTGGTTTAACTCACCATTTTATTTATAAAATGCCCGTTCCAAGTCGGGAATATGACGACTTGCCAAAAATGTTCTGTGTCGGATTGTGTTCCCCTGATTCAGTCGAATGTTATACGGATTTTCCTTACTGGTCTCTTCCTTTGATCGATTCTGACTTTTGTTGTCACTTTTATATTTGAAGTAAGAAAAAATAGAAGGAAGATATTGTTAAAGATTAAAATAATACATAGATCCTAAAATTTTAAGAAATACCATATAAGTGGTGATTTTTGTGAGGATTTAATAATGTCATTATTCACAGTTATTCTGAGGTCTCAAAATCACCTACCATTAAATATAATTAATATAGGAATTTATACAGTAAGTGATAAGGAATCACAGAGGCCTGTGAAAATAAAATCAAACAATTTCGAAAAAAATCACACTCCAACCTACAAAAAAAAAAAAAAACTTATACAGTACAACAACCCCCTTTTATTCAAAGAAAATAATCATGGAACACATAATCCAGGTAGTAGATGATATGTAAATACTTGTGCTTTTAGAACAGAAGTTTCCCAACCTTTGAACTATAGCAGTTGACAGTTCCAAAAATAGTGCTTTACTTTCGTGACCTTAAAACCTATAGTTATTTACATTTTGCATTATTTTTGTAGCATTAAGTTTTTATATGTATTTTTACTCATTTATTGAATTTTGTTTGTTTTGTATGTCAACACAATTCGCTTATTGCATTTATAATGTTAATTCCTAAGAAACCACTTTAGGAATACAGATCTTCAATGTTCATAATTTAGGGATTTTGGTTTTTTTTTTTTTGTTTGATATTTAGAGATAGCCTAAAGCATTTTTATTTATTGAAATTATTCATATTTATATGAAACTAGATCTTAAGGATGTATTCTGGTCATATTTTGGTCTCATTGAAATCTTGTTTGGAAATTACTTTAAAGTTAGTATGAGAAAAAGTTAAATACTCTAAGCTAGATTTTTTTCCATTAAAATACATGTAGTAAAAAAATGGGCAAAAATGCCTTACAATGAGCAAAGTGTTAAAATTGGTCACTTTCAGACATCTTTAGCAAATAATTTGCAAGGCAAGCTATCAATGTTTCTTCATATATTGATTTTATGGTCTAAGAACATTGAAAAAATCAACGTTGGGAAAAAAGTTTCAAACTTGAAAATTTTGTCTTCAGATCAGAGTACATCCTTAAGGTGCATACTGAAATTTTTTAAATGAAATCGTTTAAATTTGTTGCACTCTATCTTGACTAAACATCTCATGTGTTGAATCTGTGAAAAAATCCCGAGTATCACCCCCAACTTTTAACTCGTTATCTAAAAACAAGAAGGCTAGCATATTAGTTTTATTCAGTTCTGTGCTGGCTTCAAATTAAAACAAAAAAAAAAATCAACAATTGTCATTTGAAATTTCTATTTTAAACTTACCACAGAGCATTCTCATTTCAAATACAAAATAAGAGTTTTGATTGAATTACACTTACATTTTCAACAAAAGGTGCTTAAACATGTATATACTTCAATCTCTAGTAGTTAAAAATATTATATTATCCCTATGCTTTGTAAAACCGTCCAAAATAAGATCACATACAACAGACATAATAAAGGCTATTCCTTAAGTAATATCCCTGGTCTTGGTAATATATAAATTATCTGTATTGCTGCTATGTATTTATATTTGTATTATGTTAGATCTCACAATCACTGTTGTATAATTTTCAGGCATGTTTCTGTTACTGTATGACATTGTGTTTAGAAAAATCTTCCTACATCATATTTGCCATCTGTGTAAATAAGTTACACATAGTGAACACTATCTGTCAGCTCCAAAGATATCACAAACACTTTATCTTGCGCCACACAGGCCAGCTTCACAGTAACTATTATAAAAGACACTTTCATATCTGCTGCATGTTCAATTTCTGTTTGCATTGATGCCACTAAATTTCAATTTTTGTCTGGTGAGACATAGCGAGGAACTTTGCAAATTTTTAAATTAACAGGTACTGGCCATAAACTGATTGATTGATTTTATTATTTTGCAATCTTCAGTTATATGTTATAATAAATGCAAATCAATATCATTTTGTACTAAAGTTGAGACAAAAAAAATAAATGAGATTTTTATATATCTTGGATCATCTAGATTTAAATTTTTGCAATTGTGAAAGTAGTTTTTGAATTCTTTGCATAATGGACATTGAATAGTTTTAATATTTTTATGCAGTAAATTTTAGATAAAGAAATCAAATGTTCAAATAGATTTTGACCTTATAAAAGGGTTTATAAATAGGTTAGAAAAATAATGTAGATATAAAGGTGGAAAAAATTGAATAACAAAAAATTGTTGTGGTTTACATGGTGGCAAAATAAAGTTGATTAAAGAGGTTTTGATGTACTTATTGTACAAAAATATTTTGCTGATAATTTTTTTTTCAATGCTTTTGCCTGTAGTTATGTCCTCTCCTGTTATTATGTAAAAAAAAACACCGATTGTGAAATCTGTTGTTTTGTTAGAACTTCTCCTAACCTTTGCAATAAGTGTATTTTGTTTTTGATATACCGGTATTTAGTCTTTTCAATACATTATGTATACTGTTTTTGTTAAAGTCATTGTGTTTTTGAATTATCTTAAAATGTTGTGGTTTATTATTCAAATTTATTTCAATAAGTAACATATTCAGCTTTTCTATAAAAATAGCAAAAATACATGTAAATACTAATTTATTCCCGAACTTGGCTTAAAACATGTGATTTTAGAATTACAATTACTTTACAATCAGTTGATGACCATTTCAACAAAAAAGTTTGACTTAAAGATGAAACCACACTAATGTATAATGAATAGGTTTCCATAGTTAAATATGAATTATGTCAAGGAGACCCATCAATTGGTCTGTAGTTTATATACATTTTGGGTTAATATTTGTATCAGTTGACTGGAATTTGTTAAAGAATGGTGCAAGCGGAGAATCAGGTTTAGATATGACCTTTTGATGTTATTTGAAGTTGTAACTTTAAAAATACATGTGGATTTGAACTTGAAAAATCTAGATTTAGAATCGTTTTATAATGTTTAAGATAATTTTTTGCATTATACTGTAGGAGATGCCATTTAGAGTAATGCAATGTTGGATCGATATCTTGAATTTTGAATTTTGCAATTGTTTTTATTCATTATAAAGCTTCAATTGTGATTGTAAAGCTAAATTCATTTTGATTGCTGCTGTTTTGTTTTGTCAGAGATAAACAGAGCTTTTATATAAAGATATATATGTTATTTGGAAAGGTGGCATAGTTAAAAATATAGCAATGTTTTGCAAAATTTGAATTGATATATTTTTATTTAATTTGGGCTGGAATGTTTACCGTAAAAAAAAATTGATACTTTTTGTTAAATATAAAGCTTTAGCTGTTTTTTTGTGAAGCTTTAATTGCATGCTGCTGTTTTGGGCTAAATTAAACAGAGCCATTAATACAAATATATTTGGAAAGATGACATGGTGTGGTGTTAGGGAAATATTACCCATGGACTGTTTCTGAAGATTTGTTTATTTATTATTATTGTTGTTTTGGTTCATCTACCTCTGGAGTCTGTGGTCAGCATTTTTTCAACCAAATATCTTATATGGCTTTACCAATTATCAAAAAACAACAACACAAGTGATAATTAGATTATATCGCTAGTTATAAAAAAATCAAAACTCAATAAAATTTCATATTGATTTGCCAATGTCAAGGGGCTTTTAAAAGAACATCGCAAGAAGTAGATATATTTGTCTGTCGTGTAATGGTGAGAGCATTGAAGATGAATATCACTTCTCAATATGCTCTCATTATGCATCACAAATAAGTGTACTCAGAAATTAAGTAAGCAATCATACAAATGTCATATTCTTATATCACTGTTAAAGATGTGTCTTTTACATGTATATTTAATAATACTAACTTGCCAGATTTAGAAATGAATGTTTCAAGCTAAGGAAAAGCTAAATTGTGTTCCGCATATTTCAATACAAAATCATAATCTTCTGAAACTATATTTAATACTCATTACTATTATTTCTTATGGTGAAAATCATTAACGGACACTGTCATTCCATTGTCAACAATATTTTGCATTTTCTATGTTTTAGCTGTTTACATCTGTTTAAGAATGCCTTTACCATTATATTAAGGGAGTACGAGTGTCAGAAATTTTATTATAAGAATTAAAATGCTGACGTTTTTGTTTTGAAGAATTTAGCAAATACATGTAGAACAAGATGAGCAAAAAATTTTGAAAATCCATGTAAGAATTTTTTTAGATATGAGATGTAAAAATTTTGGTGGGAAACAGTTCTCTCTAAGGTTTTCCTTCAGTTTCCATTAGCTGTTTATATGCCTTAAAATATTTGAAAATATAATTGGAAGTTTATAAAATTTTATACATTGTCTATTTTATGCAAATTAAAGTGACCTATGACAAAGAAAATATGATACATGTGCAAGAAAATTTAACTCTGTTTAATTGGGTAAAACCCGAGGATATCGAATGCTTCTGAATTCTGACACTCATACTCCCTTAAAATGGTTTGAGCAATAAAAATTTGTCTATTGTCACAAATCAATAATCTTTTTAATAAAAAACACATTTTTTTTTTTCAACCAATAAAAGTTTTTTAGTATTAAATCTTCAGTATTACCCTCTGCCTTAAGCCACTGTCAATATTTCGTGAACAGGTTAACCAAAGCTGGAATCTCCTTCCTTGAAAGAGGATTATTGAATTGTATTTTCTCATAAATATTTTCATATTGGAAATAAAGAATAATTATTTCCTTGTGAAAACAAATTGTTTTATATTTCCATGTGAAAATTTGTTTGTTGTTAATTAAAATATATAACAAATATTGTAGCTTTATTAGTAAATATCATCCAACACAGCATAATCCATCTTATCCTGCTTTCAACATGATTAAAAAATGCATAATATAACACAAATTTACTAATGTACAGTTCTAGTGATAAAAAATGTCCCCTTTTAACCATATGTACTGTATAGGGCTTTATATTCATGATACGAAATTTTCGCAGTTACCAATGTTTGATCTATTCGCGGGTTTTCATTTTAGCGGAATTTTTGTAAAAAGCCTTTATGTTTATTTATATTCATATCGACAGTAAAATATTTGTGGGTATAAATTTTCGTGCTTATCAACAAAAACGTGAATAATGCAAAAAGTAATACCCCGTGAAATATAACAACCATACTGTAAATTAAAATTCCTAGTCATTCCAAAGATTTCTTAAAACAAAACCCACACATCATTTTGGTCAGCTTTAACAGATATCCATATGTTGTGATGTGGATTTTACCATAATCATTCTTTATAATTGTTGTGAAGTCCATATCCATTTTTCTTTGCCAACAGAAAGTCCGGTTTGAATTTCCTCTAATAAAGCAGTTTGAAGTATACTTGGCTGATCACAGAATTCATAATTTGGTTGTGATAATTGCAGACAATACAAATTGCAAAAGTAATGTACATGTACTAGTATATCAATTGTAAGATTGATAATACAATGTAATTTTATTTATATTTCAGCTGATCATCCAGTGATTTGTAATATCCAAAGAAA
>MJUU01001642.1:0-20501 GCA_002080025.1 Modiolus philippinarum
GACCAAAAGAAAAAAGGTTAACATTTGTGAGAAACACACAGAAAACAGGTTAAAACCGAACCAATATGGCCGATTTATTTATACGGGGCATCTGCCTTGTATTAATTTTAAGTTAGCCTAGATGAAGTTGAGGAGGACTATTGGAGTACCCCTGGCGTCTACGTCCTTGTCGTCCGCATTATGTTATATATCTCGGTAACTATGAAGGGTATTATCGTCAAACTTTGTGTACAGATGCATCTTGGGCTATCTCAAAGCCTCCAAGAAAATACGGTCTCTTTGACCTTTATTTGAGGCTTCAGACTGGCTTTCATTTAATTGAAGGTCAGAGTTGACATCTCAGTACCTGTTCATTGTAGGATCAATTAACCTTGCATGTGCATGTAACTTTGACGATATGTCAGCATCCAGGCAAAATTAGGTCACTTAGACCTATATTTTCCGCATGATCGACTACCATTCAAGTTTATGTCCGAGTTAAGATCTTAATAACTGTACATCGTAGGATCATCTAACCTTGCATGTGCATGCATCTTTGGTGGTAGGTCAGCATCCAGGCAAAATTAGATCACTTTGACTTATATTTTCCGTATGATTGAGTATGACTTACATTCAAGTTTATGTCCGAAGTCGGGTCTCGGTTACTGTACATGGTCATCTATCCTTTGTACACATGCATTAGGGATGGTAAATCTGCGTCCTGGCCAAAATTGGGATCTGTGTCTATGTGCCATAACGAGGCGAGCTTTGTGATCGTTGATTACCTATGTTAACATTTTTATACATGGCATTTGCCCTGTTTAAATTCTGTGTATTAGATGTCAAAGGGGTCAAAATTGCTATTTTTCAAAAATATGTGAAATCTTTCTTTTTAATCAGATTTTGTTTGTTTTTATGCCCCGCCACGAAGTGGAAGGGGCATATGGATTTACCCTTTCTGTCCGTCCGTCCAAAATCATTGAGTATTAAGTGGCTTTGACCTATATTTCACGATTGAGTGACTCTTGTTAAATTTTGCATTAAGGTCCATTTCTCATCAACTACACATCATACCACAATGATGTCTCATCAAATTAATCACCTTGATGAGTACTACCCAAATCATTAAGAATTAAGTGGCTTTGACCTATATTTTACGCTTGAGTGACTTTTGTTAAATTTTGCGTTTATGTCCATTTCTCAACAACTAAACATGATATCACTATGGTGTTGCATCAGATATATCACTTTGATGGGTGCTATCTAAACTAAGGATAATTTAGTGTCTTTGGCCTACATTTTACGCGTGAGTGACTTTCGTTAAATTTTGTGTTTTAAGTCCATTTCTTAACAACTACACAACATAACATTACAATTTTTCATGAAATGACTCATCTTAGGGAAAACTACCAAATTCTTTGACAATTCGTTGACTTTGACCTACATTTTACACTTGAATGACTTTAGTAAATTTTTGCATTAGGCCTATTTATTAGCAACTTGGTGGTTAATCAAATTAATCACCATAGTGAGTTCTGCATAATTCATGGATAATTTTATAACCTGACCAATATTTAATGCTTCAGCGACTTTAGTTGGGAAATTTTTGTTTACATCCATTACTAAACAAATATTTAATGAATATTCATCTGTAACAGTACTTCTTGGTGATTCCATCCCAATTCCGAGTGACAGGGAACTAAATTCCATTGATGATTGGCTAAAGTTATCTTTTGCGATAAATTTGTCGGCGGGGCGTCCATGTTTCTAGTTTTTCCTTTAGATTCCCTTCATTGGAAGCTTATATTAGTATGTTAGAAGATTTGGCCTATCTGTTACTAACTTTTTTTAGCTTTCAGGGATAAAAGGGCTATTTTTTTATGTTCCCTAGTAGTCTCGCCCGCGACGAAAGTTGCGAAAGCGAGACACATGCGTGCAAAGTATGACGACGGCGACAGCGTTAACTTTTACTAAATACAGGATATTTTGAAAACCCTTTAATGTAGGAGCATCATATTTGGTCCAGTGATAGTACTAATCAAGTGCTACCTGACGGACATAACATCATGTGACCTTGACCTCAATTTCACGATCTAGTGGCCACGTTAAGTTTTTCTGCTTAAGTCCATATCTCAATAACTAGAAGTGGTAGGTTGATAATATTTGGTATGTAGGTTGGTCTTTGGTAGTACATGTCAGTCTGGCAGGTGACTTTTGTCATTGACCTCAATTTCACGGTCTAGTGGCCACGTTAAGTTTTTCTGCTTAAGTCCATTTCTCAATAACTAGAAGTGGTAGGTTGATAATATTTGGTATGTAGTTTGGTCTACGGTAGTACAAATTTACATGTCAGTCTGGGATGTTGTCTCCTTGACATTTACCCCATTTCCTTTTCTATTTCATATGAATAAAAAACATTTCCCACCAGCATTATAATTGAACAAAAGGGACAAATATGCAGAATGCAGAGTCTGAAGCTGAAAAAAAAACAGTTAATATACATCACCGTGGAAAACAGGAAAAAAATTACTGTGAGAGTCATTTTAACATTACTCTCTAGTGCAGTCAAACATGTTAAACTCAAATCAGTGCTAGTTTAGCCATTTTTTTGGTAAATATTTTGTTCTGATATGTGACACAGAGCATGAGGAGGAAAACTCTTGTGTATTAAACAGTTTGGAATCTGTTAGATGTCAACTACCTTTTTGACATCTGGAGAATTTAGTTTTTTTTCTTTCAAATAGAAAAGCACATCACAAAATGTATCACATTTTCTTTATGCAGTTACCACACAACCTAGTTTTCAGAAAAATGTGGAATAAACTTTCATGTAAGTATAGAGAACCATGAGACAGTTTTGAATCTATACTATCCCCACTTCTTCTTTCGCAGAATGGGGACAGGCATTTGAATTTCAGGGAAAAGGGGGGGGGGGGGCTTTTATAAATAATTTACCTTGGGAGCCAAAGAAAACAAACATTCTATGATTATAAATATAAATCCTATCTGTTATGAAAATAAGTTATTCAATTTTGTTTTGAATAAAAATATTAAAATACAAATGAATAATTTCATTGGACATTAATTTTGATGAAAATAAATAATTTGTATGAGAGTGACATGAAAATAGATAATTTTTTTGCTAGGCAAAATCATTTGTCATAAGAAAATTAATGAACAGGTGACACTTCTCTTCCTTCATAGACTTTATGATCATATCACGCATTTTTTAACAACCAGTACCAAAAAATAGTATAGATCCAATACTGTGCTGTTTAAGACAAAGAAATGTAAGGGTACTACCATTTGATTGTCAGGGGAGGGATTTGGCAATCTTGTCTAGAAAAATTATTTATTTTCATGAAAATCTGGAACATATTTATTTATTTTCACCAAATGTCATACAAGTTATTTACTTACATTTGCAACAAAAAATTATACTTCAAATCAAAATCAAATGATTAATTTTCATGATTCCAATATTTATTTCCACTGGCACCAAGATTAATTTTTTTATTTACAAAATCGCCCAAGCCCCCCGCTGAAAATCAAATGGTCATCCTCTAAAGAACATTCTGCAATTCACCAATTAAAAATCTATAAACAGTCCTGAATTTTGTAAGATCTGTTGTATACATGCATGTATAAGCATCGAGATAGCAATTTAGTAATGCACTCCACAACCCAGTTTTGAGAAGCATAGGATAGGCCTATGAGGGGCCCAGTGTGATTTGTTGTGTAGCCAAGTCAATTTTATTCTGTGGCTGTAACCAAATCTTTGCTGTAACGTAGGGAATCGTACAGTTTATCAGCAAAATATCTAAGTATCCAGTGGACCAAGGACGTATAAATATAGCCCTGGACCAATATGTGCGCCACTGAATGGACAAAATAAGGGCCAAAATCTCTCACTCAAGTTGCTGTCGTCGAAAGAATTTGAAATATAAGTATATTTTTATTCCCAGACCCCTCCTCCTCGAAAATCAAATGGCCCGTGTCTCATCTCCGTATCGAAGCATTCTACCCTCCTAAAAATTCACGATATTCACATCCGGAAAACATACGTAATATTTCCAGCGTGAAGTCGACGTCCTTCTAGCGTTTTATCATCACGACGTAAAGGACATTTGTCCACTGCCAACACTTTAATTAAAAAGTGTAACCTATTAATCCCGTTTAAAGTGAAAAATTTTTGGCAATTTGGATTCTGCAACAGTTAAAGTATTTAAAAACTGCTGGGGGTAGTTTATACTTGTTCATGCTGTAGTTTAAAAAGATGAGTAAAGCCTTAAAATGCAAAGTTTTGGCGCTTTGACCCGTTAAGAATCGTTTTATTTTAATTCAATCAAAAATCTACGACTACCCCCAGCAATTTTCAGTAACTTCATGTCTTGATTTATTCATCATTAAAATTTGGCGGTGATTAGAGGTGGTTAATAGGTTACGCTTTTGCAAAGTAGACGTGCATCTCTTGAATCTTCAAGTCGGGATATCACGTGACCTAAATACGTGAGCTACTATTTTTATCGACTTGACATTATGTTTCTTTATATATGACCCCTACCTTTCTACAGTTTTCTCATTACACAATAACCGGAAAAATATGATAAGGGTTCATTTTCATTACCTTTTCGAATAGAAGTGCCTTAACATTGCTGCGTATGTCCTCAAGGTTTCCGACTATATCTTGTGAACGAAATAATTTTTACTTTTAAAAATTGATATGTAAGTTGTTAATCAGGCCGAGTCTGATTAATGGTTTGCAGGTCAAAGGGGTTCTGGAGTTATGGCTCTTGAAACTTTAACATTTTGTGAAACGTGGCGGGGGTATCATGAAATGTGCCACCACTATCATTAATTATATCACCATAATTATGCAAGTACATCGGCAAACGAATACTGAAGCAAAAACGACGAAAGAGAGAATATCAAAATCAAAAGTAAAAAATCACGGCATTTCATATCCAACACGAATTGAGACGGCATGGCATAGACAAAACCAATAAATCAAAATAAATAAGAACGCCACAAAAATAAATCACTAGCAGTGTGAACTCGTACAATAACTGAGGTATCATCATGTGCTCAATAAGGGTAAGCATGATCTGTTCCATACGTGCATCCTTCATACTGCCAGTGAAAAGTCCGGTTTTGTCACAGTCGGTGTTTGTCCGTCCGGTAAAAAACTCTGGATCTACTCAGAGATATCTATTCTCATCTGTAAAATAGAAATATTGTAACGGTCTGTCAAATCATGCATGGTGACGACCGTAATACTTTTGTAGTGATAATTGCAACAGTGACTGAACATACCCTTGATGTTTAAGTTTTTAAGACAGTTATTTCGCTCTATTGACAAATTGCTGTACAAACTACAGGCAAGGCAATAGCGAATAAGGACGAGTGGATGGCAAGTCTAATACTTTATATTTCAAGTGTGGTGAAAGAATCCTGACTTGATATAACACACCTGTACCGAAGATAATATTGTTATTGGGGGTATTTTTGTGTCGAAGAAATAGTTTTTCAGTGTTCTTAAACGAAACAAAATTGAGCCTTAAAATGAATTCTAGCTACCGGATTTGACATGGTCAACACGGCGGGCGTCTTATAAGAAGCAGGAGATGCTGACTCTACCTGTGCACCTGATCTCACCCACGGTTTTTTATTGGGTCCATGTTGTTCATCTTTGTGTGTGTATGTCTTCATTTTTCTATTGTGTGCCGTACCTATGTTGTGTCTCTGTTTTTTTTTTTTTTTTTTTTTTTTTTGTTTTGGATTNGGTTCGGTTCTCACTTATTTTTCAATTATTTTATAAATATATCATATTTATGTGGAGTTCTAATATGACTCTCTTCTTTGGCTTTGGAAACAAAGCAATGTTCTAATTCCAACAACATTTTTTAGCACATGCGTGTATTTTTTTTAACAAAAGGACATTCGTAATTTACAGTTTCACTTTTTAAGACTCGGAACTGAAATTGACATAACCGTAACCTAGAAACGTGTTGTTGTTATGAAATCTTATCTATGTTGCATATCATGCTCTACAATATAGATATATGTATATATATTTTTAACGTTGATAAAATTATTAATATTAGTTTTATTCCTTTTCTTTTCTTTTCTGGCTTCAAATATAACATCACTAAACAGTCATATAAATCAGAAATACAACCAGCTCACATTTACACCCGCTTCGATTTTTAAATATTCGCATTTTATATTTTTACAATAAATTATTCGTATTAATTCACGAATATAGATTTCTCCATTTTCATTAATGTGTGTTTGTATGCAGTTTTATTTCTAGTGTCAAACCCAGTATTGCCCTCTAAGAACCGCTTTGAATGTTCAAAATGCTTGTTAAATATATTAGAATCGAAATTGATTATCTATGCGAATTAGAACATGGTCAGACCTTATATTTGTCTTCATATTATACCTCGCTATCGCTCGGTATAAAATATTGACAAATGTAAGGTCTGCCCATGTTCTAATTCGCACAGAGCCCTCTTGCAATAATATATTTCAATGAAAACCATCAGTATTTTTCCTGCACCAGGAGAAGAACATTTATTTTGTGAACTTTCATAAGAAAGATGATTAATAAACTTTCATAGTACCACCATTAGCACGCAGAATATAAAGAAAGGTACATAATTAAAAAAGTACTTGTTTCTGAACGTATAGAAATAATCTAAAGTACCGGATGAAAAAAAAATCATTAAAAAGTATGATTAGCTTTAGTAATTAAACTGATACTTTGCTACTAACAACCACATTTTATTTGGATAAAGGTAGGTTTGGACAAAGCAGGTCACAATGGCATTACTGAAACAAAATCTTCTTAAATAATAGATTAATTATTTCCGACTTACATTTATAAACCTTATCATAATTATCCATGTTAAATACATATGCTTAATTATTACTTGACCTCAAAGCAAACGGTGGTACAAACGCAAAGAAGAATACCTAGGGAGCAGAGTTTTAGTCGATTACACAAAAATCAAAGTAAAAAAACATGGTAAAATGGGAACACTACAAGACAGGAAACAAGCCTAGCTAGTTGTTGTTAAATGCGAATTAAACCAAGAGTCGACAAAAAGTGTTTCACAATTTGTTGCTACTGGTATCCCATCACAACTCTCCTGAACTCATTCAAAATATCAATTACGTTTTTTTTAATATCTTTTTATTTAAGTATTTAAGGGCAAAGATATACTTCTTTTGGGTATGTCCCTCTTGCATAGCTTTGTTCTTAGCTGATTTTGGCTTTCCCTTTTAGATTTTATTGGTAATTTGTTCTCTATCAGCTGAACACATATTTTGGATTTTGGACTTCCAAATTATTTGATTTGATCTGCACTGAAGAGACACAAGTTGTCGAAATGCTCATATGCAGAACCTAAATTCACAGTTACTTCAGTATTTTGTTATTTATTAACCAATTTGAATTTAAGAGAAATCTTTATCCCGCCAAGATGCCGATGTCATTTACCTTATTTAGGACATTAATCTATGACATTTTTTGCTTAAATTGATAAATATATGTACTTGTACATGAGATTATATCTCATGTGTACACTTTGTTCAATTACCATTATCTAAATTTGTGTAAATTCTAAAACATAAGGATTAACTCCCTCCATCGTGGTTTTGTCCTTAGCTATATTTGATATTACTGATTATTCGGATTTCATTTTGTTTTATGCATTTTAAACATTTTTGAAATTATGGATTTCCTTTGTTTGGGTGCTAGTGCTGCTGATGAGGAATTATTTTCCGAAATGGCTATACAGCTCATTAAAATTATTGCAGTTGGGGTTAACATATGTATTATGGTCTCATGTTCATTTACTCCATATCCTTTCGTAAAATATATAGCTGTTCGACATCTGAAGAAATGTTTTGAAATCAAACAATATTGTGTCTGAAACACTAACTTAAAACTTTTAAAAGGAATGGAATAATTTCTTTCATCTGATTGCTTGTGATATTTCCACTTAAGTGAGGAATTCTACCCTATTCTCTTATATTGCTGTGAATCACTCTTGAAAAGACAGTTTCTCACATTTTTCGACTATCTTGAATAAATACTTGTATGAGAACCTATTGATCTCCTACTCAGTATTCTTATAGGAAAACTTTGGATGAAACAACAGCTGAACTTAAAAAGACCTCAAGATTATTGGAGGCAGAAAAACAGAAAACCGATAACTTGCTATACCAAATGTTACCAAAAAAGGTAGCAAATGACTTGAAAAATGGATTATCTATTACAGCAGGTATAAACAAATGTAAATTAAGTCTGCTTTTGATTTTCTAGATGAGTGCGATTTTTCACCTCCACAGATTCAATACACTTCTTAATGACCGCAAGATAAAAAAATACTCAAACCCAACTAGACCCCAAAGAGAAAAAACAATATGTAATGTATAATAAAGCGTATATGTGCAGCATTGTAAACAGCAATAGGGACAAAGTGTGTTAGTTTAACTCACTAAACCCCAAAAAGCATGAAACTAAGAAGGGACTACATGAATGTACGCCACTAGGTAGATATAATATGAAATGAACGTTCCAAAAAAAAAATGGCGTGTGTGATAAACAATGAAGGGACAAAATGTAAATGCACATGAGACAAAGTCTCTACTAATACATGGTGCAGCAGCAATGGAACAACGCTTATATTGTTGTTCTTCATGTTAAAGTCAACACGAGGTCTTCATCAATGATACCTATCGGATTTAATGCCAGTCTTAATGACCGATTGGACACATCAACCATGTGTTAAGAGGCCAAGAAACAGCGAGTGTGAAGGTATTTAAATATAATGGTAAGGGATTGCATACGTTGGATATCACCTGATTTGTCTTTTATGTCTCATGGACTTCGGCTCTTGAAAATACTGTTCGGTAATTTTGTTATTTCCACCTTTTTCACGATTGAATAAGGGATTATTTCAACTTGGTTATTAAAAAATTATTTAATTGTTTTCATATTAAATCTGAGGTCGGACAACAATATTGAACAAGATCTATACTATAGAATCAGTGGCACTTATGTAGCCTAATGGCATTAGCGGTCAGGAAACTTACTGATATCATTGTTAGGACGTAACTTACATTCTTAACCTAATAGGGGATATTGACAAGATATTCTGCTTGCATCAGTTACATTACCTTTGAGACCTAGTAACCTGAAAATTAACTCTACCGCTGGCTTTTGCTAGTGCCGGTGCCAAGTCCATCTGTCCCGAGTTCCTATCGCTGTCTACGTTTATCTTTGTCTTATTCATGTTTCTCCTATGTAGTTCCCTGGCGGATTGTGGCATGTAATTATAATTTTCAGCCAATGTGGGTGTTCCTCTTATCCGTTTTTTACTTGTACAAATGCCGCAGGTTTCAAGATTTCAAGCACGTGTGTTTGGAAATTGAAGTGGGAGCATTATATGAACAGTTAGTGTTTTAGTTTATTTCATGTTTTTTAAAAAATATAGTTTAAGGGGGAAACTGATCTTCTATCCTTTTTATTTCTGTTTTTCCTATCAGAGAAATTTGAGACAGTAACTATTCTATTCAGCGACATTGTAACATTTACCAACATAGCTTCGAGTTGTTCCCCGATGGATGTTGTCAACATGTTAAATGATTTGTATGAACGATTCGACAAGAAAACAAATGAACACGATGTTTATAAGGTACGTTAAAAGCCGTATACATTTCAAAGTTATGCAGGACGCATATAAGAAAAATAGGGTCTTTCATGAGATCAGATAAAAGATAGGGATATCTTTCACCAGTGTAAGAAAGTTGTTTCTCTAGTTTAGCGCGGAGACATGGGACGAAAAAAAAGTCGCACAATTTCTTACACGAGTGAAAGATATATAGTATCTATCCCAAGGGAAAGGGCGAGATAGGCTGATCTCAAACCCAAAGGCTGAGACATCATGTCCATCCCGAGGTTGGCCAAAGATTTCAGATCAGCCTGTCTTGCCTTTTCACGAGGGTTTGATACTTTTTCTCGCTTTAACGCTCTGAAATAAGTCCGAAAACCATGTTCAGTTTTGCATTTTTAAGGAAATATCACAAACGTTCCAAGCAAAAATAAGGCGTCATAATCTGCATATGTTAACCAAAGCTGGATGGTAACTTTGTTGTCAACAATTGGTGCGTAATTTTAAATCTCCGTTTAATAGAAATTGCATTACTCGAGGTTTTTGATAAATTGCTGGTCAAATTCAGCATATTTGTTCTTTATATAAAACAGTAAGAGTTAATAAATCAGACAATTAATGACACTGGATAAATAGCATCAATATTCGAAGCGATGGCAGACATCTTTAATTTTTCTCACGCGCTTACGGTTGATGTGAGAAAGCCCCCAACGATGAGGTGAGATAAGCTGATCTCAGCCATCTCAAATCGCGAGATTTCACTATCCCTTAGGCGAAAAATCCCGATATTTACATTTGATCGAATGCAAGTACCTATTTCTTCCGTAAAGCATGGACAGAAAAGTCTTGACACCTATACTGTGTGATCAATGTTGTCACCATTTGAGTGTATTTTACATTGTAATGTCAGGTGTTTTTAACGTTCAGTGAATGTTACGGTTGTCGTATCACTAAAATCAACACTGCTGGGTAGCAATTTAACCATGAAAGAAGAGGTCGCGTGCATCGATCTTATATGAATAATTTCCAATGTAATGAAGTAAATGTACATGTGACAAAGTCTCTACAAATACATGGTAAAATCAAACAAGAATAAACTATTTTTGTTTACGGAAGAATGTCATACTCCCTTTTAAAATTAATTTGATTCCATTATGCAATGTCGTCAACAATTCCATCCCACTTCAATACATTACATAGGTAGACACCATAGGAATAAGTTTGTGTGTTTTTACGTTATAATCCAGGTAATTTACATGTCTAACAATGTTAGTCTTAATATATTTTATGCTTTAAGTGATTGGACAAAGTAATACAATGGTACAATTTTTTAATTACACGAAGACAAAAAATGAAATTAGTTTCCATCATAGCATAATTGAAGATATAAACTAGAAAAATTTGATTCAGAAATTTTTCATTTAGGTCGAAACGATAGGGGATGCCTACATGGTGGTAAGTGGAGCTCCGGAAGCAAAGGAAGTCCATGCACAACCCATCGCAAACTTTGCTATTGACATGCTGTTTGAAGCTGCTCAAGTAAAGTCACCAGCAACCGGTAAATCTTTACAGGTAAGTATACTGCCATTTTTATTATTTTTGTCTTTAATGATACTAGTGTATATGATGACAAAAATATATTAAAAATGTCACTTTACAAAAGTACACTTAGCTGTACACGGGGTTCCTTATATATTTTTCAAACGTTTTGTGCAGGGCTGAGGCTACATGATGGAATTCTGTTACACGAAAATATAAATTAACTGACATTGTTAAATAATAAAAACCTGATCTGGAAATAAAACTCAATCTTTGTTCATCCTAATCTGCTCTGTTTTAGATTCGAGTTGGATTTCATAGTGGATCTGTAGTAGCTGGGGTAGTTGGTGTTAAGATGCCTAGGTACTGTTTGTTTGGGGACACCGTGAATACTGCATCGAGGATGGAAAGTCATGGAGTTCCGGGACGTATACACATAAGTCCTGCTGCCTACAGGTATGATTTATTGGCGTGTAAATCTTAACTCTTGGTTTGTATGATACCAAAATTGTACATAATGCCATTTTTAAGACAGTAAGGGTCCCACCGGAAAAAGTGGCGAACGTCATGCAGTAATCACTCCGTCAGTCCGGCCATAACAACCGTGTCCGGGCTAAAACTTTTCTCTCTTTACAGCGGGCTTTTGATATTTGGCATGTGGATTGATCACCTTCAGGCAAAGTGTTGCGTACCATGGTTGGTGACCTTTGACTTTGACCTTTGACCTCAGGGTCACATTTTTGCTTTTCAATGAAAAAGTCTAGGAAAAAAGAAGGGAAACGGGGAATGTGTCAAAGAGACTGGACTATAACTTTTCTCACTTTTGAGATAGGCTTTTGATATTTGGCACGTAGATATACCACCTCAAGGCAACATGTCGTGTACCATGGTTGGTGACCTATGAACTTTACCCTCATGGTAATATTCTTGCTTTTTCAATAAAAAAGTCGTGTCTGGACTCTAATTTTATTTTTTTTTCTCACTTTTGAGATATAATTTTGATATTTAGCATGTGGATAGATCACCTCAAAGCGATATATCGCATACCAAAGTTTTGACATTTGACCTTGACTGTTGACGTCAGGGTTACATGCATGTTTTTTCAATGCCAAAATCGTGTCCGGACTATAATTTTTCTCTCTTTTGAGCTATGCTTATGATAATTGGAATGTGGATGTATCACCTCAGGAAAGGTGTCGTGAACCATGGTTGGTGACCGTTGAACTTGACCTCATGTTCACATTCTCACTTTTTCAATGACAAAATTGTGTTAGGATTAGAACTTTTTTGTCATTTGAGAAAGGAGTTTGATATTTCGCTTGGGAAGAGATGACTTCAAGTTGACATGTTGGGTATAATGGTTCATTGCCCCTGACTCTGACCTTTGACCTGTTGGTCACATTCTGGCAACGGTGTCAACAGAGATGGATTCCGTCCCACTGATGTCTTATTTTCCAAATAACTAAATACCGACGTCACTGTGATTCCAAGTAATTAACTAATCTATACTGTTTTTTGAAAGCCAATGTTATAGTAAATGCATATAATATAAAGTACTCTAACAGAAAAGTTGAAAGTTCGAATTAAAAGAATGTAACGGTGCAAAAAAGATATTTATCGGCTCGGTAATAGGAAATTAAACTTAAGAAGTCCAACAGTGCCAGGTAAAGGAACATATACCATCATTAAATAATTATATTTTGTTAACTTTCGGTATTTTGCCAGTCATAATAAAAGCTAATTCAAAAAGTGTTTAATTAAAACAAATTTAGAGTTTCTGCGCTTTCATCACTTATTTAGATTATAAAAATGCAAAAAACACATTAGGTAAACTACAAAAACTAAATACCCCCGCTGCCATCATCCAAGTTTTTCCCGATGTGTTAAGTAAAATTTAGCTACTCAGTTTGTGTCAGTTAGACCCATATGATACCCCCTTCCCTGCAGTTCGATATAAAACAATGAAATCTCATTTCTTAGCACTTGATATAACTGTGCCTAAAATATTGTGGGAGGTTTTGTCCGGAACAACAGTTCCATAAAACACAATTTGATAAGGCAAAGTTCAACTACCCCTCAAAATCACAAATTTAGGCCAAAATCTAGACCAGGATAATATGCGTATCTTCGATCCATGTCAATAAACACAACAGGCTTCTCTTGTCTATGCTACCGGTGACATACCTCGTGTATTTTCCCTGGAATTATATCTGTACCATATAACCTATATTATTGGTTTCCTATGATTTCTTATTCTTCATCCAGTTTCCAGCATAATATAATTAACGAGAAATATGGCTTTTTAGCCGTTATGTCTTTAATTCAATTAAAAAACAAAAGGACTGATATGAAGGAAAAAGTCTTTAACTACCGATAGGTCTTGTTACAATACCAAGGCACGTTGCCTGTTATGATTAAGCACTACAGAGAGAATCACGATTTGTACTATTCACTATCTAATTTTGTTCATTGTCAAAAGCATATTCGACATTAGTTGATATGGAGTTTTTGTTTGTTTATGATCTAACCAATTTGCTCATTACTCTGATATTACAGACTAGAAGAAACATTAAATGCATCATCAGTTTTACACATCTTTGAATTTATGGTCTTCCAAACGTTTAGATTTTATCTGCACTTGAGAGACATAAGTTGTCGAAATGCGCATATGCAGAAATTAAATTCACAGTAACTTTGGTATTTAGTTATTTGTTACCACTGGGTCGATGCCACTGCTGGTGGACTGTTAGTCCCCGAGGGTATTCACCAGCCCAGTAGTCAGTACTTCGGTGCTGTCCCGAAAGCCGATTCTATTTGGAACCTTACAATATATAAATTTTTGTAGATTTTGTTGAAAACTAAGGAGTATCTCCCTCATGCAAAGCTCTGTCCTTAGCTGATTTTGGCTTACATTAAGATCATATTAGTTATTTGTTCTCTATCAGTTTTACACATCTTTGAATTTATGGTCTTCCAAACGTTTAGATTTTATCTGCATCGAAGAGACATAAGTTGTCGAAATGCGCATATGCAGAAATTAAATTCACAGTAACTTTGGTATTTAGTTACTAAATAGATGTTCACTTTTGAATGTACGTTAGTCATCATTGCTTGTAAGAAAATACATTTTGGTCTTTTTCGCATTGATTAAAATGCTTTGTTGGAATAATAAATTGTTATTGTGCAACAACGAACGTTTTTCATCTATTGCATTCATTGACATAACTACAACCACAAATGCTAAGCGTCCGGCATTTGAGTTGATAACATCGAAATGAATTAACATTACACTTTTTTTGTAATGGAATACTTATAAAAATAAACACACTCAAAAGATCTTAACTAGATTTGCAATTGCGAACAATAGTCGATGACAACCAAGTCGCTGATTCCACCTTATTCGCAGCCTTAAATTTCTACCTAGGAATTAATTTCCATTGAAATCGGACAAAGTTGAAATTTTGATGTATTTTGGTGGCCATCTTGGAAATGGAATTTTTAAACCTTCAGATGGTGTTGCAACTTTGCATCAAAATTGAAATCCTTTGGTTGAGCCATTTAATATAATCGAACGGACAAAAATTATTGATGAAGAATAAAAAGACGAATGATAATAATCAGAAGAAACGTAGAATAACAACATGCCACCCCGACCACGTCTGAGGTGAAATAACAAGATCAGACAAAGCAACCAAACCAGTATTATTTTCACTTCATTTTAATAAGAACTTTTTGTTTAACAGTTTTCTTAAAGACAGTGGGTACACGTTTCGTGATAGAGGATTGCTTGATGTCAAAGGAAAGGGCTTACTGAATACCTACTTTCTGATTGGTCTAGGAGAAAAAATAACAGCTGATCCAGAGGACAGTGGTCGGGATTTACCCTTAATTTCAAAAGAGGGTCTTATTGTGAAAGTGGACAAAACAGCTAGCAATACACAACAAAATATGAGTGGAACATGTACCATATTGTGATGGTTTTACATATTTTTTTTCAATTTTGTATTCATTATTTTATCAATTTATCACATTTATCTTCTATGCATATTTTTATCCTATAGTTCAGAACACGATTTACCTGAACATGTTCGATGTCGTTATATGAATTTCAGAAAAATGGCAAAGATAAAAAAAAAAACAAAAAAAAAAAAACAACAGAAAAACATAGAAGTGAGACATCCACAAAAATATGCATATTACATGCTCTAAAGAGCCTGTAGCTCACCTGGTCCAAAGCTAGCAGGGAAGATAACCTCAATGATAAAGGATCTCATTTTCTAGTGTGATAATAAAATAGATGTTATATGGCCGACTGTGTCAGAGGAGATGATCTTTGTATGCATTTTCCTTGGTGTTCAATATTTAACTATACTTCCCATTGGCGTTCATCTTGAATATTATGTGAACTTCCTCGACACATTTTTCAAAGTCGGCGAACAAAGGACCATTGTTACTAACTTTGGTTCAAATAGGAGAAGTAGTTTCAGAGGAAAAGATCTTTCAATCTGTTATCCCATAGAATCCAATGGAAAAATAAGTTCTCCACTGGCGGCCATCTTGGATATGACACAGACTTGCCAGACACATTTTTCAAAGACAGCCAATAAAGGACAGTTGTAACCAGGTTTGGTTCCAATTGGCCAAGTAGTTCAGAGGACAGGATCTTTGAATGGGTTTTCTAATAGGGTCCAATTTTAAACTAAGTTCTCCGGTGTTGGCCTTCTAGGATCCGATGGGGACTTTCCAGACACATTTGTCAAAGGGGACCAACTTAAGACAATTGTTACGAAGTATGGTTTCAATTGGACAAGTAGTCTCAGAGGAGAATATCTTTGAAACCGTTTTCCCATATGGTCCAATGTTATATTAAGTTCCCCGCTGGCATCCATCTTGGATCTGATGGGGGCTTGTCGGATACATTTTTCAAAGCTGACCAACTAAGAACAGTTGTGACCAAGTATGGTTCCAATTTGCCAAGTAGTCTAAGAGGACACGATTATTGAATGCGTTTCCCATAGGGTCCTATGTTAAACTGTATTGTCCGCTGGCGGCCATCTTGGATCTGATGGGAACTTGCCAGACACATTTTCAAAGGGGATTAACTGAGGACAGTTGTGACCAAGTATGGTTCCAATTGGCCAGGTAGTCTCAGAGGAGAAGATATTGGAATGTGTTTTCCCATTACCAATGTTAAACTAAGTTCTCCGCTGGCGGCCATCTTGGATAAGGTCCGCAACTTCCATCATGAAAAAAAATGTAATCCTTGACATACTAAACATTTTTGTTTTAAATCTTAACCTCTATCTCAAATCTTTATTGAAGTACAAGGTAAAATGTATGAAGTTACAAACAATTGACCAATAAAGGGCAATAACTCCTATATACGTATTCAGATTTTCTTCTAAATTTCTAGCTTGGTAGATCTTGATATGTTGAACTTTTTAGCAATTTAAAGTTGACTTCTATCTGTTATCTATTTTTCCCTTGAATAATAGTATTTAAAAAATGTAAAATTCATTGAAAAAGAGCAATAACTATAAGATGGGTTTTCGAATTTTCTTCAAAATGTTTTTTTTTAATTATTTGCCAAAAACAGCAATTTACCCGTATGTGCTATTTTAAGTAACGGCAGCCATGTTGTTTGGTCCTCGGACTAATCGAACACATTTTTAAATCTAGACACCCTGGTCATGATTCAGGCCAAGATGGTAAAAATAGAAGTAGAAGTAGAAGATTTTTGAAAAAGTTTACGACGGACGGACGGACGGACGGACGGACGACGGACGCCTAGTGATGGCAAAAGGTCACATGACCTTTTAGGCCAGGAGAGCTAATAAAAATATAACATTCAAAACAAGAACACTAACATTGTTGACTCCCCCCCAAAAAAAAAGAGATTCGCATCGATGTTGTGGTAGGGTAAGCATCTTTTTCTGCATACGGCAGCTGTCACAGTTTCGGTGAAACAATCCAGGGTTAAGTCAAAAGAGGTAATATCAAATTAGCGAGCAATTCTCTATTCAAGAAAACACATTAAACTACATGCTCGTTTGTAACGAACCAACTGTGAAATGTACATTCCATATGTCGGGAATGTAGGTTTATTGATGCCAGGATAGCGAAAGTTAACTATAAATGCTTTAGTTGTGAAGAGTTCTTGGTAAAGTCCATTTGATTTCTATAAATCTCCAGAAAAAAATTCTTAAAAATTCATTTCACCACTTTTTCCCTATTTTTCTTGCAAAATATGTTCATATTATATATAAGAACTCTGACAGCAAATTTTATAATTTTTTATCCGTAATTATAAAAGTTACCCATTGGGTGTCTATGTTAATTTTATTTTTTAAGCTAAAAATATTGGAGGGGTGAGTTCGATTTATCAAATAGACATTTGCTTTTGCTTTTATCACAATGTCTTGATTTCGTTTTTTCGCGTGAAATATGTACTACCATATCTTCCCCTTTCTCACTTTTTGCTTTTAGTATTCGTTTGCCGATGTATTTTTCATAATATGAATGAGGATTTTGTAATCTATGTATAGTGTCCCTATGTATTACAACGATTCCGGAAACAATATATGAAGAGGCGACATTATGTGCAATTGGGTACCGTCAATTAGCAAATATTGTCGACGCATTCGTTTTGTCGTTGATGACAAGATATTGAAATTGCTCTGCGGTGTTAACGTTTTGTTATCCAAGGCATAACTTCAAAGACAATGCAATTGAAATCCGAATCAACAAAACAGACAGTGCCAATTCAACATTTACAATGACTTACATTCAAGTTTATAAGATATAAAGCATTCTAACATATTTTTACATAATTAACTTTAAAATGGGGTTGAATGTTGACATACACACAACGAAGACAACACCAATTTACTTTTGTTATAGATGAAACAATGGTAAGCATTATGAACAAAATTAATATTTATCAATTTTACTACTAAAAATATTTCCGCTGACCTTAGTTTAGTTTAGTTAATTGTAATACAAGATCATTGTAATAAGTCTCTTGTTATGTTATAACTGAATTAATGCTCAAATGCCAGTAGTCCGTCCTGTTTTTTTTGTTTTTTTTTTGTAGAAAATAAATAATAATGAAATAGTTGTTAATTTTTATGGCCCGCCAAAGCCACAAAAATGAGATAATATAGCATTATCTCAGGAAATGCTATTTTATCTGAATTTTTGTGTTTTGTGTGGAATTTTATCAGACATATATTATCAGTTTTCCTCATTACCTCCTGATAAGTACTTTTAAATATTTTATACATATGTCTCTATGAAATTATTTGGAAGTGATGTTTTATCTGAACATAACATAGCATTACCTGTTAATACAGTTTTTTCTTAATTTTTGTGCTTTTGGCGTGCTAGTAAATATTATCTGTTTTCTAATATCAACCAATCAGACGTTATATCTTGGCGAACTGTATTATCTGATTTATGTTGCATCCAATCAGATGTAGATAGATAAATTTTAATAACTTGTCAAATTCAATCATTTTTTAGATCAAATTATGTATTCCGAAAAACTATGTAATAATGTTCCTAGAAAATCTGGAATTACAACAGAATTTCTTTTCTTTTTCGCTTTTTTCTGATTTATCTCTTTGCCATTTGTAACGAATTTCGTATTGTCGTGTGTATATGTTTTTCTGTATTTTTTCTTTGCCTTTGTAAAATTATTTTATGGGAATAAACTCTTGTCAATTTATCAAAAATTACAATATCACAATATTTCTTCGTTAAAATAACCTGTCTCGACATCCACTTACCTGTGATCGTTAAATGAATGTACATTCTATGAAATATACTTGTAAGTATGACATCCTCGCATAATTTGGTAATTGTTTATTGAAACCAAAATGAATAATTAATTAGTATCAACTACAAATTTGAAAAGTATATTTCTTTCAATTCCTGTTGTACGGAGACTTTTGAATTGCATCAGAATACGGAATTTAAAATTATTAACTATATTTTCAAGAACCGAAAGAATTTACAATGTTATAATATCTAGGTTGTGTTATATTTTGAATTCTCTATCACTAAGAATGTTCTTTAACAATAAAGGTAAGGAGTTTATAGTAATTCTTTATTAAAAAAAAAGTCAATTGGCCATCCAACGTTAGATAGTTCATTACCTGTAACCTGATAAGTAATTATTTTATGAAAGGATATGGAGTAAATGAACACGAGCCCATAACACATATGTTAACTCCAACTGCAATAATTTTAATGAGCTGTATGGCCATTTCGGAAATTTATTCCTCATCAGCAGCACTAGAACCCAAACAAAGGAAATCCATAATTTAAAAAATGTTTAAAATGCATAAAACCAAACGAAATCCGAATAATCAGTTATATCAAATATATATTTTAGGACAAAACTACGATGGTGGGAGTTAATCCTTCGATTTTAACTTCATTACCTGTTAACTGATAAGCAAGATAGCACCCTATTACTTCTTAAAAAAATTTTCTATATTTAATTATCAGGTGGTAATGATATATTATCTGCGCTAAAACCACAAAAATTAAGATAATATAGCATTACCTGACATAATGGCTTTGGAGCCATAAATATCTGCAAAATATCAATTATTTAAGATATTAGAATCTGATACCTATACTTGTTAAAAAAATCCGAAAGTAAAAACGCCTCAAAGATTTTTGTAAAATTATCATTTACTCGCAAAATTATGAGTCATATCATCACATATACAAATTTCTAGCGCTATCATATATACATATAATTTTTGGAATATCATTCATACAACGATTGGGTTATATAATTATTATTACACACAAAATGTTAAGTTAAATCATCACATAAACACATGAATTTTAGTTAAATCGTTATACGCATGTACATCCATCTTTTGAATATCATTATCGAATATGGACACTATTATGGGTATAAGTATACATTCATTTACTTGCTATGAGGTCAATAACAAGTTTATGAGACAAAACATCAATGGCATAAATATGACGTCATCAGAAAAAAGTTCATCGAACTTTAACTGACCAGTAAAAAGATTATCATCAGTAAAAGGTCTTTGAAACTATCAGCCTGTTTGTGACTAGTGTGAAAAAAAATAATAAATTATCCATTGAACAATTAATATAGAAAATACAAACTCAACGTACATTCTTTATAAGGAACAAACGATTGTAATGAAGGTTGAGAAACGGAATGTCAGAATTTTGCTGATGTTCATTATACAGAACCATTAGAATTTTTCAAGTGTGTTTCAGCCCGCTGTATTTTTGTCGTTTGGATTT
>MJUU01001646.1:10936-24165 GCA_002080025.1 Modiolus philippinarum
ATCGATTTCTTTTTGCATAACTTCCCAAAACAAATTTGGAAATATTTGAAGTTGTCTGTCCGAACTGTGATTCAAGATTTTTTTACCTAGTACTAGAATGAACATTTCTTTTCATAAAGTCCACGTTGGCAAAACTGGCTTATGTCTTTACATGTACATGTCATTTGTTGTTACTATCATATGTTTGTATATTATAGGATTAAACACTCATTTTTAAGAAAACTCCGGCAGCTCACTCACAAACTGAATAAAGTCCGAAGCACTTTATGTAAAGTTTGTGAGTGAGCTGCCGGAGTTTATACATGCATAATTTCCTAAAAATCAGTGTTTAATCCTTTTAATTCCAATGTTGTATGTTAAAAACTGTGTAATCCATGTTAACGACGTCTTTATTTGCGGCACTTTATTTTGGGGGAGCAGATTAATGGGCAAACGGAAATATCGAAAAATATTTCCGTTTGCTATTCATGACGTTGACCAATGAAAATGAACGTTACAATTAAATTATGTTGTATTTGCCTGCCTCCTATGGGTATTTGCAAATAAATTTTTTTATTTCATTGTTTTACTTTAAATACGAATTTCTGTTGAGTTGCTACCGGACGCACATGCAATGGAAGAGGTTTGGCGCGCCATAAAACCGATTGAACCCAAAATTTCTTTTGAGATCCCTGTTCCAAGAAACCTACTTTGACTTTTTGTCCTTTGAATTTCGGCTCCTGACAATTCTGGTTGGTAATTCTTTATTTTAGTAGCAGTGTGTTTAATGAAACAGAAATTGTATATTTACTTTTACCATTTTTTATCCTTTTTTTCTTATGTGGTGTCCTTGTATCTTTGTGTTTCCGATCTTGCCGTTGTCCCTTGATTGTTCTGTTTTGACTGACTCACTTATTTCACATTTTCAGATAAAAATTCAAACTCTTCAATTTGTTTCAAGTCAAATTTTTCCTCCCTGAAATATCAATATTTTCGTTAAAATTCACCCATTCAAGCATTCAGTTTTTTGTTTAAAATCAAGGATTATAAAAATAAAAGTCTGCATTCTTTGTATGAAATCTAGTTCCTCCTTGAGCAGGGTCAAATGAATGAATCTTCCGAATGACAGACTGTGACAATTCCGTCACTTGATGACTGTCAAGGTGTGAAATAAAAGCGTCTTATTGATGAAGATTATGTATTGGTCTGACAGAATAACTAATGCACACGTCGGAGAAAATGTCAAAGAAACGTGCCAAAACCTCACACGAAAATGGCCATAATACACATTTGGAATGTTAATTTCCCCATTCTGAAATGCTGAAAGATGAGTTAAGTGCCTACTGCTCTCTATTTATTATACATGCTTGTAGTCATCACAATTATTTATAACATTATGTCCATTTATTATAAAACGCCAAGTATGCTACACGAATAACCTTCTTTTGTCAATGAAAATTCAGTCAACCACGAGCAGTCAACATACTGTTGCATAAATAAAAGTGCAGTTTTAATTCAGATTTAATTTCATTTTTTAAATTTCTAATGACTAATTTGTGACAGTGAAATTAGATTTTATCATTGAATTTTATTTTTTTTCCATTACTTTCAAAACAACGGCAATAGAATACCAAAGGAACAAAGCACAAGATTATATAAATCAAAGTCCAGAGGGAAGGCAAAAACGAGCTCACCAGAAGACTTAAATTCAACACTTAAAACTATAAAGCACTAACAGTTTGAACTTAAAAAAAAATGGACAAAAAGTGCTCCGAAAGGATGAGCTTGTCGTGCTCTGTATACCTACCTTCAACCTACAATATTATCTACAATTTTCGAACTTTTACCAGTTAGGGTTGAAGGCACAACCACAGAGGAACAAAATGACATTATCGAAGATTGTAGTTAACTAAATGCATGTAACTGATGAAAAAATCCAGAAAAAAATGGGACGTAACTGTCATTCTTTATAAGATATCGACAGGATATTATACATGAATCCTTAAATTGGCTTTTGGATATCAAGATTTACACACATACTAGCCTCCAACTGATACTGTCGATGTCTCTTTTGGATATCAAGATTTTACACACATACTAGCCTCCAACTGATACTGTCGATGTCTACGGAAATATATGATGATTCCTACTGGAACTCGGTAAGTTTCCAGTTTCATTTTTCTTCCATTTATTGCCAGGATTGCTGTTATTAAAATGTAATTGTAATTAATTGTAATGGACTACATTTTTAATGTAATGCAAAGTAATGTGTAATGAAGAATTTTTTCATTACATGTAATTGTAATTTAATTAATTACAGTCACAAAAAGCATGTAATGCCAATTACATTTAAAATTCATTTGTCATTTTGCATGAGAAAAATATTATGTATTGATCTTCTATAATAAATAACATATCCACCTCTTCAAAACTCTGTATTTTATTATTATTATTATATTTATTTTTTTTACAAATACAAATATTTTATTGTTAATCCAGTCGCCCTCTCAGGCAGTTTAAATTAACAAAATTTGATACAATGATTAGTAATGATTAAAATGATTGGAGAAAATACAAATAAAGTATATACAAAGTACATATAAAGTACACAGTGAACTATATTCTTATAAATAGAGACAATGCTCTCTGATTTTTATTACTTTTCAGAATTAGATAAAATAATTAAAAAAAATAATATAATATTCACCCTTGATTTATATTCATTTCGTATTTTGGGACATATTTTTAGTCACTATAGCTTATTTATCATTTCCATTTGTTTATAAAAAAAATTCATTAAACTTTTTTGCTCCATAATTTCGGCCTTTTTGTCACTTTTATTTTCTACATTATTTCTTACAATTAATTATTTTTTATAAGAAATGTATAAGATGGTTATACAATGATTAACATATGTGACATTGTTGACCTATCAATTGATTTAATTTTACTTAGAACAACTTTGAAATAAGGTTGATTGAATAACGATTAAAGTGAATGACAGTGAAAACAGTGAAAATAAAACAGTTACTTTAATCATAACATGGGATGTACAGGTTTAATTTGGTTTGTCCTGATATTAAATCTATCAAATTTTGGAAAGAAAACAAATAAGTGCATGTTGAGAATCCTAAGATACTGTGTAGCTATTTTAACTTTTTTAAGACAGGATCTTAGGATTCTCAACATGCACTTATTTGTTTTCTTTCCAAAATTTGATAGCATTTAATATCAGGACAAACCAAATTAAACCTGTACATTCCATGTTATGATTAAAGTATCCTAATTATTTTCACTAGATAATATGTTTATAGGGTCTGTAAGTCTCGTTCAATTTTGAAACTTCCGGGCACATAAATTGTACCCGGAAGTTACATTTTTAACAAACACACATGACGTTTCAAACAAATATTTGAACGTCATAATCTGAAAACGTCATATTTTGGCGGGAAACGTTTATAAATTTCAATTTTATCGTGAAATCACGGTGTCGCATGACGAGACTTACAGACCCTATTGTTTTAAATATTTTTTCCTCCTTGTTATAGGATATTTATTTGATTTTAAAACTCTTGAAATTGCTTATTTTTTAGAGTGTCTTGAACTCTCCCACAACACTTCAGGGCTATACGATTTGAAATATTTCTACAGCATATCAAAATTTTCCGTTTAATTTAACAGATCTCCAAAAGTAATGTGTAATTAAATTAATTACATTTGAAATGTAATTTAATTTAATTAATTACGTTTAGAAATTAGTGTAATTGCAATGGTAATGTAATGAACATTTTTCCAATGTAATGGTAATATAATTATTTAATATAATAATTACATTTGCAAAGTAATGACTCCAGCCCTGTTTATGGTATAATATAGGGAAGTATATTGTCTAAGATTTAATTATCACTGTTTATTTTAAACCACAGCTCAGATTTAATACAGGTCTTATAATAAATCCAAATTACCGGATTTAGATGTGTTTCATGTTTAAATTGAACCTTTAGACTAACATAATGATCCTCTAACGATACTCAACTCGTGATTCTTCCAAAAATAGACTTGCTACAAGTCCCTCTTTATGTTTTTAACTCCATCCCGTTTTCAAGAAAAATATTTGCATCATTTAATAAAATATTCACATTTAATAAAAACTGCTATTAGAGAGATCAGCAGCAGTCAGTCGACTTCTGCATCTCTCTAATAGCAGCTTTTTATTAAATGCAAATATTTTTCTTATAAAAAGGGGATGGAGTTAAAAACATATAGAGGGAATTTTAGCTAGTCTACTCCAAAAAAAAAATCGCACTGAATCTCATACGTTCTAGATTTCTGAAAAAAAAATAGAAAGCCATCATTAATATGTGGTTCAATATTTCATATAGAAGAAATCTTACTTTTCTTTGAAAGTTTTGCATTATTTACACCTATTTACCTAAAATTTCCAAATGAATACCGAACTAACAACTTAATATCATATAAACTAAAAAAAAATTTTTTAATATTGAAAAAATCGTTTATTGATTTGAGAAAATCATTTTGTTGAAAGAATTAGCTTTTTTTTAATTTATAAGATCATTTAAAATGATTTTAGTTTGATTTTTTGCTTTATTATTATTATTCTAATATATAAATCAACACATTTTTAATATTAAAAAGTCATTTTAATATTAAAATCATTATTGATATTACAAAATAAAAGTTTTTTTTTAAATTGTGTCACCTATGAAATATTTAGTAATACATCGGCAAAGAAAGGAAAAAGGGAATAAGTACTGGAAAGATGAATGTCCGGGTAATGTCATTTTGTGTTTAAGATTAATTATTTTCTTTACTTTTTATAAAATTTATTGTTTTCTCTTTTCTAATAATATATTTATTCTCTGTGTTCATCCTTGTTTCAAGGAGCAAAACAGAATCTTGGTCTGCGAACATAGTGAAAATAATAGTAATGATCTGAAACAAAAAACACCAAAAACATAGTGAAAATAACAGGAATAGTCTGAAACAGAAACACTAAAAACAGTCGACAATGCCTGTCTAATTGTGTCTTAATGATATACATTTGAAATTTCTATACTACAATTAATACGGAGAAGACAACAGGAATTATTTCCAATGATCGAAAATTACAATCACATGCCTTTATACCAGCATTATTCGGAATAATAATGCTGATTCAAAGTAAATTTACTGGTTTACAGGTAGAAATCACACAATTATTATGTCCAACTATTAAACAGTAAGAGCCTTTCCATAGTTGCCATTTGTTTAATTCAAAAGATTCATGATATTTTTAACATAACTTCAGTTTATAATATTAAATTATTTGATATTAAAAATAGACTAACAATGAAGGGATATGGAGTATTTTTGATATCGTGAAATAATTTTTTAGTATTAATAATGGGTTTATTTTCTAAATATGAAAGATGGAATATCTAACTTAAAATCATTATTTAATACTAGAATATTGCCTGTTTTGTTTTTAGATTTATGATTTGATCTGCAGTGAAGAGACCATATAAGCTGTCCAAATGGCAATATGCAGAGACCAAAATTTACAGTAACTTCGGTTTTCATTTGTTTACTCTTTTCTCGGTAAGTTGTGGGTATATAAATTTCCCCACTCCCATTGATAAAATATACACTTGTCGGCAAAAATTGGAAGTTCACATTATACAGTTAAATCAGAATGAGGTAATGGATGCATGATTTAGAACAATGAAGAATTTGTTGTCTGTCTTATATACGATAAATTTGTTTTTTTTCCCTAAATGTTTCTACAAAGCACACCTATAGTGTACAATGCGGTGACACTTAGAAAAATCTATTTGTTTTATTTTTTTTTATATATATATTAATGTTTATTTATGTGTATGAATGTGAATTGTCAGTACCAATGATATATATTTGTTTAAACCTCTTGTAGCACATATACTCTGCCTAAGTTGAAATAAACTTGTCTTGTCTTGCAAATTTTGAAATAATATTCAGTCATATCGATTCGTTTATTTTCTTATATAAATACACTAAAAATATTACATCTCTTTTAACCATAAACAGGAAAATCTTAAACTTCGAAATGTCTCTGTCTTGCAAAGCCTTTTCTTGTTTGAATTATTTTTATGAATATGGGTTATTTGTTATCTTTCTAAATCAATTGAAGTATAGTTCTTTAGCGAATAAGTCTACTGCTACCTCATACGTTTAGGAAGTAAAATTTATAGAAATAATATTGAATATACTGTAAGCACAGTCATAAATTGTTTTTTCAAAGATAGTCTTTACAGTTTTAAATATCCTTTAATATACAGTAAAAAATTTTAAAAATAGTCATATTTATCACTTGGCCATAATTCTTTTTGTTTTCATTACTGTATCTACAAATTATAAACACGTAGAAATAATGAATATCCTTGTCACACACCTTTCATGATGTCATAACAAACCAATATTCCCAGGTAAGATATGTTGACGGACCTGTCCAATTAATCATTGCTTCATCGTAAATTGAGTAATGTCATTATATTTTAGGTAAAAAGTTATATATGATGACAGTTAATCAACTAACGACACCTTTAGATATATTGAAACCCATTCCGTTTGTCATTCTATTATTAAACCTGTCAAATAAACCCAGCAATAACTCTTTTATTATTGGACGTTGTATCTTCCTTATATATGTCAACACCCATGTGATTCAGACTAACGGTCGTGTTTTCCTTTGTTTCTTCTTCAAGTATTTTTTCTCCGTGATATTTTATTACTTCCAAACAATATCCCACCAACACTTAACATGACATCATACTTTACTGTCTAAATGGACACAAAAAAAATAGATGGAATTGATCCGGTTAGTCGGACACATGACGTCAATAAGGACAAATTTTGGATCATTTTGTTTCTTGTTTACTTATTGGTTACACTGAATCAACTTACATGCCCGAATCAACAACAAAAATTATTAATGTATAATATTGTCTCGTCAACCATCCAAACTTAGAATTAACCCCCTTTCATAGAGTTTTAATTGTTCTGATTTCTTTCCTTGGCATTAAAATGTAAAGGCTTTTCAAAGATTAATAGAAATCACAAAAATTCATAAGAAATACGTTATACAAGAAATGGAGTTTACATATTACGATAGATTATTCATTGTCATTAAAGAATGTAAAAAAAAGTCCACAGAGAAGGGGTATTTTAATTGAATTATTAATCGATTGTATTCTAGTGTCGTTGTGTTGTAGTAGACTGCCGTTTTTGAAGTAATTAGTGTTATTATAAATCAGCTAAAATCTGATTGCTTGTAATTAGTTTCATAAATAGTCTTTCAAATAGCTTTTAATTCTACTTTATGATTATATTCTGTTTACTAGGGAAATATTAAAATTTCAGTTGTGGTTTATAAATAAATTTCATTTCACAATAAATATAATTTATTAGAATTTAAACTATTGGATTCGGTAAAATTTATGGTAATCAGATATAATCATGATAAATTAATAACATTATTTCAAATTAACAGTAACTTAAGTATTTTGTTATTTATGAGCACTGGACTGATACATCTGATGTTGGGTAGTTATTTCCCGATGGAAGCACTGGACTGATGCATCTGATGTTGGGTAGTTATTTCCCGATGGAAGCACTGGACTGATACATCTGATGTTGGGTAGTTATTTCCCGATAGAAGCACTGGACTGATACATCTGATGTTGGGTAGTTATTTCCCGATAGAAGCACTGGACTGATGCATCTGATGTTGGGTAGTTATTTCCCGATAGAAGCACTGGACTGATGCATCTGATGTTAGGTAGTTATTTCCCGATAGAAGCACTGGACTGATGCATCTGATGTTGGGTAGTTTTTTCCCGATAGAAGCACTGGACTGATGCATCTGATGTTGGGTAGTTATTTCCCGATAGAAGCACTGGACTGATGCATCTGATGTTGGGTAGTTATTTCCCGATAGAATTTACCAACCTAGTGGCCAGTAATTCGATGCTGGCTTGAAACCCGATTTTATCTAGAAAAAAACTATTAACTTAAGGTTAAAGGCCCCTTTTTCAGTTCAATGTTAAACCTATGGAAATTTTATGTAAAACCCCCTGTCTGTTCGAATGATTTGCCGTTTTTTATATTGATTATCATTAATAACTCGTTTGTTTGTTGATAATACTTGCAACGAATGGTAGCTTTGTATGCATAAATGAAATAACTATCTGCAAACTAAGTTTGGTGAAGAACCAACAAGCCGTTTAGGCTGGGGATTTTACACAAAATTCCCATAGGTTTAACATTGAACTGAAGAAGGGGCCTTTAACCTTAATTATTTTGTTTAAAGCTAAAGAGTATAGCTCTGTCCAAAGTTCTATTTAGATCCTTTCGTAATTTGTTCTCTGTCAGTTTTAACACATATTGGTTTATGGATATTCAAATGTTTTCGGATTTGAGACATAAATTGTCCAAATGGTCATATGCTGTAACAAATTCCCAGTAACTTTGATATTTTGTTATTCTATTCATCTATTTAATTTGATCATATACTGTAAAGTAATTGTAATGGGACCAATCTCTGTCGGTCGAATAATCTCAAAATCTTTAATTATAGCACAGATTTTAATCTCTTTTTGGTAATTTCTTTATCAGCTTTTGCACCTATTGCTGAACGTTTTGATTTGATCTGCACTGACTACACCACATAAGTTGTCGAAATGGCAATATGCATACACTACTAAGGTATTTTGTTATTCAGTAATCGTAGTTGATTCTGTCGGAAATTCGGGAAATTTGTCAATAACATAATTTAAGCATTAATTCGTCTAGAAATGTGTTTTTCATTAGTTTTTAACAGTAAAAACGCAATACAAGTGTTTTTGTTAAAAGCTTGTAATCTTACATTAATAAAAAAAATTTAAAATAAATAACAAATGAATTAATTTGAATTTCTTAACTAAGCTATTCATTCTAACAAAAAGAGTAATGTTAAAACATATTTCCTTATTAAAAAGACAAAGAAGACAGGAAGAATAATGAAATGGACAAAGCGAAACATGTTTATGGAAACATCTTTGTTAACTTACAAAGAAAACCTTCTCAAGTTCTGAGCAAATTTATTAAATGTTTTGTAAATTTTGGTTTTGAATGGAAATGGCAATAGCATATTAATTTTAAAAAAGATGACTGACGTTGAATAAATATCGAAGTTATTTCCACAACTTTTGTCGTTCCAGTGCAGGCCATCAAAACATTTGGAAGCCCTTAAATCAAAATATGCATAAAAGTAAAGAACAAATCACCAATGTGATCTAAATGAAAAGCCAAAATCGGCTTAACCAAGAGATTTTTAAACGAGGGAGATAATCCTCAGTATTGAGCAAATGTTTAAAAAAACATAATGTTATAGGTAATTATAAGTATTATATAAAAAATTCTTAAATGCATTGTATGCGTTATTTTATTTTGTAAGGCCCTAATATTAATTCGTTTTTTTAACTTTTTTTTTGTGGTCAAAATTAATGATTTTCATCACATTAGAAGTTTTCAATATGAAATTCATGAGTCATTTGATTACAAGTTGATAAGAAGTTTCTACTTTTTCTTGTTAAAGAAGTTTCTAGAAAGTTTGAATGTATAAATATAAGGTTCTTGCCAGTCAGTCTAATCAGTTTTACAGGATTATAACGCATATCTGTTTTTACTGGAAATCGACATCAGCATTATTGTTTATTTAAAGTGAGGACTATAAGATTATACATCTGGATATACATTAGTGGACCTTATTCTCGTCTTATTCTTGTGCACCTTATTCTTGTCAGATAAGTTTTTAATTAGTGATACTGAATTTAACTTCTAAATATATTTTGTCTTTATTTTCAAAAGTTAAATGTTAACTCTAGAAACCCAATTCAATGCTAACAGTGGGCATATCTGTTCAAATATTAATTGGAAAATGTTGAAGACGAGAAAGGTATATGTCTCGGCATATAATAATGATGTCAAAATAACAGTAAATACTGCAATTGTCGAAAATTACAATCAAAAGCCACAACCCACAACGGAACCGCACTAGAAAAAACACTAAACGGACTAGAGTCAAACATAAATAACGATAGGAACTCGGGATAGCCGGACTTGGTACCGTCACTAGCAAAAGCCAGCGATAGTGTTAAACCGGTTTATGTGTACCCAAACCTCCCCTTGCTCTATCCCGTTTCACTATAGTATTATAAACATACGAATAAAACCAAATACAGTTAGACTACTGTGTGACCACTATCTTGAAAAAGAAAACGTAATTTAGAAAGATGGGTCAAAGGGTGCTCGCCGCTTAACTGCTGGCAGGGACTATACATGTAATGTATAGTCCCTGCTGCCGGCTATCTCGAAGAACCTAGTCTGCTGGTAAAGCACTGTCGCTCTACGGAAGTAGAGGTATAAATACATTTCCATGATGTTCTCAGTAAAACTTAAAGGTAAAAAAATTTGAGTAAAGGTTGGAGGTATATCGTCATTATTTCTAAACATAGGTAATCAACGATTACAAAGTTCGCCTCGTTATGGCACGTTGTCACAGCATTTAAATTTTGCCTGGATGCTGACATACTATCAAAATTGCATGCATATGCAAGGTTTCCTGAACCAACAATGTACAGTTACTGAGCTATGAACTCCTATGTATACATTAATGCAAGTCATTCATGCGTAAAATGTAGGTTTAAGTGACCTAATTTTTTCTGAATGCTGAGCTACCATCACAGATGCATGCACATGCAGGATGATCCTACCATTTACAGTACCTGAGATCTGATCCCTGACATGAACTTGAATGTAAGTCAGTCAAACGGCAAATGTAGTTCAAAGTGACCCAATTTTGCCTGGATGCTGACCACCAATCAGAGATGCATGCACATGCAAGGTTAGATGATCCTACCATGTACAGTGACTGAGATCTGAACTCGGACGTAAACTTGAATGTAAGTCTCTCAAACGGAAAATATAGGTCAAACTGACCTAATTTTGCCTGGATGCTGACCTACCATCAGAGATGCATGCACATGCAAGGTTAGATGATCCTACCATGTACAGTGACTGAGATCTGAACTCGGACGTAAACTTGAATGTAAGTCACTCAAGCAGAAAATATAGGTCAAAGTGACCTTATTTTGCCTGGATGCTGACCTACCATCTGAGATGCATGCATATGCACAGTTAGATTATTGTACTATGTATAGTAACTGAGATATGAACTAAAATGTAAATTTGAATGCAAGCCACTCAAGCGGAAAATATAGGTCAGAGAAACCTTATTTTCCTGGAGGCTGTGAGTTAACCCAAGATGCACCTGCATGCAAAGTTTGATGACCCTACACTGCATAGTTACTAAGATATATACCCAAATGCGGACGCGGACGAGGACGCCGGGGGTACTTCAATAGTCCCTCTCAACTTCGTTGAGGCGAACTAAAAATTGAAAATGTACCGGCTTTTAGCTCTTATTCCGATCTCGATAGTCGCGTATCAAGGGAAACCTTAAACGTTTGTAACCTTTTCCTGTGATCGTCGGCGCATAAACAAATTGATTTTCTACTGGAACTTACTATAACCACAGCAATATTATCAACGACTGTGTAAACGCTGACTTGATGATATATTACTTTAGTATATTACAAATGTTGTACAAAATTAAACTTTAGACAGGCAAGATGACTGCAATATGGGTGTCAATTTTTAGTTTGTAAAGGTATTATTTCTATTAAAGTTTTGAGTTGTTTTGAGAACTTTTTACTGAGAAAATTGCTCATTCTACAGAATTGACCCAAGAAGCAACCAATGCTGTATAAATAGGGATTAATACATGGCTTTTTTCCAAATCAGCCTGGTTATCATCCCGAGACCCCCTTATCAGCCCGAGGCGCCAGCCGATAATAACTGTGCTGATATGGAAAAGGCCATGTCTTAATCTGTTTATTATATACTTACAATTAGGAGTTATCGTCACATCCGGGCTGAAATGGCCATATCACTGGGCTAATATGGATATTTCAAAACGAGGCGGTCTGATATGGCCATATCAGTCTTGGTATATGATATGGACTGTTAACTTCCGGCTATATCACATATGCAAAACAGAACATATCTTCGCTAAGTATGTAATAAATATAGATTATAACATGCCCTTTTCCATATCGGCCCTGGTATCATCCCGAGACTCTCATATCGGCCTCGAGGCGCTAGCCGAGGGCTGATATGGGTTGAGGGATGATGCCAGGGCCGATATGGAAAAGGACATGTTATAATCTGTTTATCATATATTTTAATGTAGAATTTATAAATTTAAAAAACACAATAAAGCATCTTTAAAAACAACGAACACAGTATTTTAATTTCGACAAAAATATTTTCTGAAAGGAAATGATATCAAGGACGATATGGAAAACGACATTGAATAATCTGGCTATTTATCACGTTTTAATTTTCAACATCAAAGAAACAAAAAACATTCCAAAGTCCACTTTTGAAGAGTATATTTTGCATATCAGAAAACGAAAATTGAAGAGTGGAGCCTGCTGATCTTTGATAATTTTTTTTGTGGCGAGTCTGTTTTCATGCATCTTTTATGTTTGACACTGTCATTAAATTAATGAAATAAATGAGCATTTTCATGTGTTTTTTTTTAATTTAGTCAAGTTTCGTTTGACTCCGTTGTAAAACGTTAATACATGATGCGATATATAATAAACGTCACACTACTATGACGTCATCAAAATGTGTGCACCAGGGCATGATAACCGGTTTTTTGCCCGGGACAGTGATATGGGTAGACAAACATTGCAGTTATTGCATATGCAAAAGTCTATGTATTACGCATAAATATGTGATAAATACAGATTAATACATGGGCATTTCCATATTGGCCTGGTTATCATCCCGAGACACCCATATTGGCCAGAGACGAAGTCGAAGGACAATATGGGTCGAGGGATGATAATCAGGTCAATATGGAAATGCACATGTATTAAACTTTTTATTACATACTTCCTACGTTTAGAAATGCCAGGTCGATATGAACCGGAAGTCGTTTATTTGCCCAGGCCAATATGGACCGGAAGTCGTTTATTTTGTCTGAGATGCACGAGGAGCAAAATATGGACAGTTTACTTCCGGTCATATTGATCATGCAAAAACGCTTTTATCTCTACTAAGTATGTAATAGATATAGATTATAACATGCCATTTTTCATATCAGA
>MJUU01001646.1:24449-56017 GCA_002080025.1 Modiolus philippinarum
AAAAAAAATAAATAAGATATTTATTTCAAAAGATAATAAAAAGTCAATTTTGTGTAGCGTAAAATCTAAAACGATAATACAGTTACGGATTTAGCGTGCGATATAAACCGGAAGCAGTTGATATAAACCGGAAATAGTTGATAACACGGTTGTGAACAATTTAAAGATAGTTGGACTAAATATCAAAAATCGACAGTATTATCAAGGGGTAAAATTCTGCTGTTATTTTATATAAACATATGATAAAGGTTTTTATCATCCACAATCACATAAATGTTAGTATATTAGTTCATTGAAAACAAAAGACACAACTTGAATTTTCCGACTGACAATGTTTTAATTAGCTTGCCCGCTCATGCAGTTCACCACAACGAACTTACTTTTTGGTCTTTTTCCTACAGCAATATTATATAGGACTTGAAAGCAACAAAGTAACAACTTACGTCACTAGACTCTCTCTTCAATTTCGTCAAATATCAATTTCTGAAAGCTTATAGAACACCTCAAGATATATGAACCATTCTGTACAAAATAAAGCTCTAAAATCCAAAATGTAAGATGGGCCTTAATTCAGTTTGACATTCGGAAAGACACAATAACAAAAGGAATTCTCGTATACTTTATTTTGGTGTGATTCAGTATAGTCTGTTATCCTTTTGGTATCAATTTTTACCCGTGCTTTCATTCTGTGGATTTTTTTAATTATAAAAATAGAAAATAGACCACTAAATTGTCTAAACACAGTTTTTCACCTCCCTCCACTTCAGTAAATAAAGCAAGTAGATAGCCAAGACAGAGGAGATCAATAGTTTAACTATGGATTTTTTGCCATACAGAGTTCTTGTTTTGTATAAATTTGGAGATGAGTTGGTTAGAAGCGAGACACACCACGTAACCAAAAGAGGTAAATTGTAATAAATCATTTATGATAATGATAATGTTTTGGCCCCACACGTCAGGTTCACATTACCCATTTTATATCAACCCAATAATTATAGTCTACAGACAAATAATCCTACAACTGATAGACAAAATGATAGGTCCTTTAGGGATTGAAATACATTGTTAAGACACCACTTAAAATACTTTCAACTTAAAACTGGTGTAAATTTGTTTTAAAGGCCTGTTATTTATGACACCCAATGGTTGCTTATTTCGTATCACAGACAAAGAACATAGGTAATTTAACAAATAATAGAGATTGCAGGAGCCAAGCCAATGTTATCAGCGGTTCGATGCTGCTATTACATCTCTAAACACCAAGTCGGCGCCGATCTGATTTATATTCTGTCCATAAACGGTAGCGGAACATGCTATTTTGTGTGTTGAGTAACCGTAAACATGTGTTTTCTGATTTGATCTGTCACTGTTATAGAAAGATGACATTGTACAAGTTAATCAAATGTCGTTAATGATAACAATTAAAGTGATTTGTTATCGTATGTAATTGCCTATACTTTTATACCTTTCTTTCACATTAATCTGTTACTTCTGAACACGAAAATTTTCTCGTTCGTTTATATTTATCCATTTATTGTAATGAATTTTTTTCGTCATTTATTTTTTAATATTATTTTTTTTTTATTTGTATTTTTCTTTATTTTATATAGAAAATTAACCCAGGAACCAATGTTTTCTTCTCGTGTTTATAGAATACGCTTCGAGATCCCTTCTTTTTTTCTATTAATGAAAAATTTTGATAATGATTAACAATGACATAAACACGAAGAGTTAATTCGGTTATTGCAAGATGGTCGAAGAATGTTTTATACCAATACAAACTAGCATGTAAAATTAAAGCATTTTTATAATGATGGCTACTTTTGACGGAATGTGTTATTTGACAAATCCGATGATCTGAGGGTATTTGAAACTGTCTACTGATTTGTGATGTGTGATGAGAGTCAAAATCTGCAGCCCCAGTGGAATCCGACCACAACACAAAATATAAAATCCGGCGTCAACTTCAAATCTGCAGGCATCAAACCCAATGACAACACACAATCTGACATGGGATCTAAAATCCGACGTCGGGTCAGAACCCTGCAGGAATCAAATCCAATGACAACACAAAAGACATATCCATGGCCAGTCATCGAGGAATTTGCAGCAAATCCCAGTATTTTGTAAAATTGATCAAAACGAAAGATCAAGTATGATTTTATTGACATTCAAAGGCATGCATAACATGAAAGTTTTAAGAGCATTTTTCATGTTCTTTCGATAAGACACATCAAAAGATATAGAATTATATTGATTCAGGAAGATTAGACCAGTAAAATACTCCGTTTTCATCAGAAAAAATAAATGCAGAACATAAAACCCATGGTGGTCTAATACTACAACTGACAAACCTGGATCTGATTAAAATCTTGAAATGAAACTTCTGGAATATATTTGTCAGTTTATTTCATTACTGAGTAATAAATGACAAAGTATGAAAACTGATGACAGGGAAAAGGAGAAATCCTGTTTCCGGCTTATATTATTTACTGCAGATCTGTCGCGGCTTATTATTTACTGCGGAAAAAAACAGTTTGATCAGTCATCGTTGTAACTCCTAAAATTTTACCACAATACATGTAAATGTAATTTTTTTGTACTTCTGAATAGCAGTATATTCAGAATAGTGCCGGTTCATCCCGAAGTACGATAAATTTGAATCTCGGAGATTGTTTTCTTGGAAATTCATATTTGATAGTGAAAAAATATTTTTTCTAAGGCCAGAGACAAGTCCCTGTTCCCAAAGCACCTTAGAACATAGTAGATTCATCAGGTTCAAATTAGAACTCTAGGCATAAAATGCCTATAGTATAGTTATATGAACAAATGTTTTCTGCATTGAAGCCGAAGATTCGTGAATTGCGCTCAATCTGATGCCAGTGATTATACTCATTGTTGAAGGCTACATGATGGTGATTTCAAGATGAAGATCCGAAAGAAAGAAAGCGTTGTTTCAGTTGTTCAACATATACCATGTACATCAATTCCATATATTCTCGGGTAGATCATAGAAAAAGACTAACTTATTCGGACATTTGAATTAAGCCATGCAGAAATCTGTTTAGAAAATTTAGCCTCGGTGACAATGGAGCATATTACATCCATTCTGTTCAAATCTTTTGCACTAAATTTTTTTAAATGCGTTTCGTGTATAGTTACAAAAAATAATTTTGTGTGAGTCTAACACCAAGTCCAGTTGTCCCGAGTTCCTATCGTTGTTTACGTTTGTCCTTTGTCATTTGAGTTTTTCCTGTGTAGTTCCCTGGCAGATTGTGGTATGTGACTGTAATTTTCAGCCATTATAGATGCTTCCTGTTATCCCCTTTGTTACATTTGGAATTTTATCGCAAAATTTTTGTGTCGACACTGGATAATTTTGGAAAATATGAAAAACCAAACAGTAAAACATTCTGCAATATTCGGATATTACATAGATTAATTGTCATCTATTCTAAATTTTATATTTTCTTAGTCACTTAATGGCATTGACCCCTGGTGTCTACTGCACAGAGGGTACCAAATCATGCTACCTGCTGTGCTTTGACACGGAAGTGGTATGACTTTACTTATTCTTATTCTCTTTTTTATAAATTTGCCATTGTAACTTGTTGAATGATATAGAATTGACCACACTCGCTTCAACAAATTACAAATATATAATATGGTTGGTTGTGTAACAACGGCAGTAGAATACCGAAGGAACAAGGGAAGCGATGACTACAAAAATCCAAGTCCAAAGACATGGCAAAAACGGTAACAGATAAAAAAAATAGTAATGGTGGATTACATGATACCCCGCCACGTTTCACAAAATTTCGAAGTATCAAGGGGCATAACTCCAGAACCCCTTGGACCTCTGAACCCATATTCGAACTCGACCTGTGTTTTGTGATGAACAAGCTACATACCAAGTTTGAAGACTGTATGTTGTTCCGTTCAAACGTTATCAGTCGGAAACCTTCGGGGGACGGACGGACGGACAGACGGACGGACGGACGGACACACGACTGAGGGTATCACATAATACCACGCCACTAAGTGTGGCGGGGAAAACAAAGACAAAACAAGGACGTGAGACAGCTACAATGCACGGAAATAAAAAAAATAACATTAAGAACAAAGGCACTCATAGTGTGAACTCCCATGAAAACCGGGAGTGACATCAGGTGCTCCGAAAGGGTAAGCATGTCCTGCTCCGCTAGCGGCACCCGTCACACTATCAGTGAGTCAATCCAGGGTTGAGTCAAATCCGATTATGTCAAATCCGTGAAGACGTGAAATCTAGCTGAAAATGTCCGTTTTCATTTGGGACACAGACACGTCATATCTATCAATGATGTCATGGTGACGGCCATAGAATTTCTGAAGGGATGAAAGTAACAAAGGCTGAACAAATCCCTGACTAAGCAGCTTTTGTGCAGCAGTGTTTTTGCTCTAACTAAAAAGTCACTGTATAAACTGCATGCCCAACAGTAACGAATCAACTGTGAAATGTACACTCCATAGGCTGGAGAGGTAGGTATATTGCTGCTCAGAAAGGGAAAGCTAGTTCACAATTGGGAAGTTAAAATCATCACGTTTGTCATACAGCTTAGATTTCAAACGTCCATTTTCGTCAATGTAAATTAAAAGATCTAAATACGAAGCTGAAGTAGGTGTATCGGTAGTCTCTTTAATTTCAAGCTCATTGGGATAGATCTGGTGTAAATATTCCTTGAATTTTGGATTATTAAGAGAAAGTACATCGTCTATGTAGCGGAAGCTGAAATTAAAGGACTGGGCTAAATGTTTTTGATTTTTCTGTGTAAGCCCTTGTAAAAACTTCGCCTCATACGAAAAAAGGTGTCTAATCATATGTTTATGTATAAAATTGGATAACAGGAAACACCTATATAATGGCTGAAAATTATAATTACATGCAACAATCTGCCATGGAACTACACATGAAGAACACGAGCAAGACCAAAGACAAACGTAGACAACGATAGGAACTCGGGACAGCCGGACTTGGTACCGGCACTAGCAACAGCCATCGGTAGGGTTTAATTGGTTTATGGGTACCCAAACTTCCCCTTTATCTGTCCCGTTTCCTGTTTGTATTGTTATATGCCTCCATGGGCCAGTGATTTGTTGAATAAATATTACTTACATACTAACTGTCGTATAATCTGACAAACCGTTGTTCAGGGTTATTGACTGTTTTTAGTTTACATGTAATTCGAAAATAATTCCAGCCCTATCCGTGTCCGATTCTCTCCTTCTACAACGACGCGTTTGTTGAAAAAGGGCGAATATGCCGAAAATTAGACGACTATGCTGACAATGAAACGACTGCTGACAATGGGTCGAATATATGTTGACAATCAGAAATGAGCATGCTGACGAGAATGCTGACCATCATACGTGTATGCTGACAGTCCGGGCAGACGTGTTTGTTGAGACTCTAGACGTGTAGGCCGACATCGGATGAGTATGCTGACAAAACGAACGAGTACGGACTTTGAAACTTCATATCAGTTCAATTTGCGTTATGAAAATATCAAACACAACTCATTTAATATTAAAATAATTATCAACATCGATATTATAGTCCTTACAATCAAGGACGTGTATCTAAATATACGTTCTTGTTACAATATATTCTATATAGTATAAAAATTCCTTTGTTTGGGTTCTAGTGCTGCTGATGAGGAATAAATTTCCGAAATGGCCATACAGCTCATTAAAATTATTGCAGTTTGAGTTAACATATGTGTTATGGTCTCATGTTCATTTACTCCATATCCTTTCGTAATATATATATATATATATATATTCTTTTTATTAAAAGCATTTCAATTCATTATAAAAATGTTATTTTGTTAAGCAAAGTAGATAAATTCTTATATCTTTATAAATTGTCTTGTCTAACATAGTGGGCATATATTTGGTCTTTTGTCAGACCAGTCAATTTGCTGTCAAAGAATAAAATCAAGGAAATTGTCTGTATGTGAAGGGGCTACTAACTAGCCTGTCAATTTCTCAGTAGCGCTGTCTTTTTTCTTGGAACAATCGTTCATTTTCAACAATTACATGTTACAAGAAGCTGTCATTCGAACACTACAAAATATTACAATGTCATTACAGCTACATACAAATAAAATAGCTTTTCCTCTGTTTTGTCAGATTGTTTCATTTTCTAAATTGCTCTTCTGTCGCTTCTGGCGACTCGGGGACGATTTTCTCTATACGGGCTTATGTCCCAATTATTAACAGTAAAAATGATTGATAATTTTGATGTTAACATAAACATCACCTCCGATGGTTCAATCCTTAAATGAAAAATAAATGTTAACATACATTTTCATTTTATCTTAATAAAAATGTCACCGATCCGTTTTCAGACAGAGTAAACAATGTGTTTTATGTGATTCGATCTTGAGAGAAATTTACTACAATAAAATATACAATATAATAGATCAAAACAAAAGTAAAAAAGGAAGTTTTACGAGACCTCCTTTCTGCAAACCTTTCTGCAAAGTAAAAATAAGTTTTGACAAAAGCCGTATGATTTTGTTGTCTTGAGACTTATATTGTCATTAATTACATAAGATATTCACAAACATTTTACCAAATAATGCAAATGTTGCAGCCAATTTGAAAGAGTTTGTAGCATCGTTAAACATTTAGCAATTAATTCCGCTCAAACTGCAGGTGCTAAGACCGTCTTGAACTTCTATGGGGTATGAGCAAAGATCATTATTGATAACCTCAATAATTCTTGAAGACTTATGGTGTCTTCAAGATGAAGAACAACAATAAAAGCGTTATCCATTACTTGGTTTTTACCATGTATTTGTAGAGAATTTAATTGTCTCGTGTAACGACTTACTCCATACCCTTTCATTGTTAATTTGTAAAATTTGTCTAGTGGAGCGTATAGAAATGCATTTCCTTTATGGATATGGAGATTTTTATTTTTGGAGAAGTCTGAGCACGGTTTGTGTTTGTTGAGGAATTGTCTTGTTTTGTCCAATAAACAGTGTACTTTTACGTCCAGTATGCAGAGCTCGATAAGCGAGATCTGGCGAGACATCGTTATTCCATTTTAAGGGTGATAATGTATTCATGAAGAAAAAAATTTGCTCAAAAATCAGTGGCAGATTTTTTTTAAGTTATTGGTGCAAATTTTCGTTCAAGAAGCCGAGTGTTTTGTTTTGTATATACAGAGAAAAACTATGATTGTGTATTTTCGAGTTCATAAAGAAATATATACGTTTTGCTGCCGAAGAAGTGTATTTTATTTTGTCTTATAAAATTTTAGTTTCTTGATATTTAGGTTATTGGATGTGGTTTGTTTCCATTGATTTATTCACTTTTTTACCTTTTTGGGGCCATTTAGGGCTTGCTATATGGTGTGAGGTTCCTCACTGTGTTGAAGACCGTACGGTGACCCCTAGATGCTTTGTTTTGGGTCGTTTTAACCTGGATATGGGATGTTGTCTCCTTGACATTTACCCCATTTCCTTTCTTTTTCATATTCATGTATATTTTAAGGCCTAATTACTTCAAGCTTTGTCTGTTGCCTTCGTGTTCTTATACACTCATGCACTAACATTGTACTTGTCAAAAATGTCCGTCATATTAATCATTTTCTCATAAATCTTATGAAATTATATTCATGATTGAAAATGTCCTTTTTCATATCTCTAAAACATCAAAGCCAATTTTTTTTTAAACCTCCATTATTGTTTTTTAAAATATGCGTCATTTATTTCTCTTTCAAGACGCCAATGAATGACTGAGTATGGGGTGTTAGATATCGATACGTTCCCTCCCCTCACGTCCGCCTGTCTGGTATACTATGTATCGGTGATCACCGAGATATCGCCTCTATGTAGAAATCAATCTCAATCGAAGGTCAAATAAATTTTCCGGTCATTTTGAGAAACGATTGAAAACAGTTAAAATGATTTATGTTGTAGCCAACTATTGATAGAAATATTTTCATTACTGGCTCTGGTGAATGAATCCTTATTAGTTATGTGTTTAACCGAAATTCAAAATATATATCCCGATTTAGTCATCTCTTGTTTATGTTTATACTTGTATACACATTTTCCTTTTTTTTTAAGGTGCATAATAATTTTCTAAACGTGATACTTTCTCATATTGATTAACTCTTCCATGGGCTTTCTTCAATATTTTTAGTTTGATAATTTTTTTCTTTTCATTTTATTGAGAAAAAATGATATTCAACACAATTCAGAAATGTATAGGAGTCTAACTTAAGTAATGATATTGCAATCACTGTCTGCCGAGAGCGAATCGAGAAGACCATTATTAGTAAAAACATGGATGCTACTCCCGATAGATAATTTTTAATGTATTAAAATCAATACTTTTAAAACAGTCGCATACATTGTTTCTACGATGTTCGTGATCTAATCGATTCGCACTTGTAATGTTTGAGATATCGTTAGTATAATTTCTCGTGAATTCTCGGCGTTGACAAAATGATAGGTTCTTACACGAGATCAGGATCATGATAATGAGAAGTTCCGTGTTTTCACCGAATGGGGCGAAACGAAACCAGAGAATATTTCGAAGAATTTTTTTAAATGTTTCCGAAATATATTATTTTCTATGTCTAGAAACCTTTTTTTATACGTAATTAAGCAACCTTCCAGTTGAATTTGTCACGTTTGGACTGGAGACGGGAGTGTGTGGTATTAATAACGCAAATCACAGTTTATAACAATACTTGTAGTGCAATTGTCGCAAAACTCCGGTTGAACCATCACTGCAGTCATGCTAAGAGCTATAAATTTCACAGTGTAATGCACCACTGTGACATAAAGCCATTTATTTTCGTATTGTTTTAGTTACTATCACTCGTTCTTCACTTTTTAGAGAAGAAATTGACCTAAAACTCACAAGAGAGAAATTTTAATGTCAAGATTTTTTTCTCTATATATAATCATTTTTAATCTTACAGTACAAAGTCATGTATAAGCTTTGTTTTTCTCATAAAAATGACAATAAATAGTAAGAGGTTTTGATTATAAGTATTTATCTTGTAACATGGCAGATTTAATATATAGGTATACTCGAAGAAAATGTTTAATGTGTGTAATAAAGTCTCCCTACCTGTCTTAAATCATGGATTAAACCCTGGTGATAAAGGAAAATGGAGTGTTTGTAAGCCCAGTAATTCATCCTCAGTGATCTCTTAAGGCTTTTAGAGAGAAATAATTACACCATAAATTAGTTCTGTCTATATTGTTTAGTTAAGATTTTGCCACGAATGGGCTTTCATATGATCCTTCAGAGTTCTCATAAATCTACGACGTCTTGAACGCTTTATGGTGATTTATATAAATTCATATTTGGTAAGTTATAAATAAAAAATACAATAAATGTGAGATGTTTTAAACTACAAGCATATTCCGATTCATATATTTCTTTTTTTTTTCAAGAAGACTGTTTTTCACTGTATTTCAGTGTTTTAACAAGGGATATTGTCATTTACCCTTTATTCAAAGGCTACAAAACATCGGCACCAGGAGAACAAGTTTGGTTCCATTTGAACTCGCCATGGACGGGACGAAAAAGGAAAAGATAATGTCATAAAATAAGTGCAAGTGCATAGCCTAAGACAAATAATAGAAGTGAAAACGAAAAAACGCATCCTTCATAGCAATCAGCTAAACAAATATAATTCTCCGTGTAAACCAAAATACAAAATGATCAGAATGACTTTGATAGTATACTGAACTGCAAGAATGGATCAGAATGACGCTGATAGTATACTGAACAGAAAGAATATTAAATTCTATTTATTCTGTCATATTGATTCATGGTCAAACCTTGCTAATGTTAATCCTATGAAAAATCCGAGGAGTTCAGTTTCCTGCCAAATTTTCAATCACTTATACAGATGTATATCAAAAACGAGATCATCAACCTATCACTACAGCAAATCAGATCCGTGTTAATACGCACTTTCGATCCAAGTGACCACATGATGCCTATCTATGATCATATATGTGCCATTTCATTTTCAGATTCTACTACATCATGAGCAGTCAATTCTCTGCAGTTTCTGCACATTATGGTTCCAACTTAAAATAAAGGGCTACGCCGAGCGCAGCATGATACGACTGCAGCATGTCGTCCACTGAAATTTGAAAAAGTGAGTATGGACAAACGAAAGAGCTTGATACAATAATTAGATGGCCGCAATAAGGAGATTGACCCAGTAATTAGCTGGACACAAACTAGGGAAAATAAAAATTAGCTCTTATGACTCCTTATGGTTCCTCTTTGACCCTTTATAGCTCGGAAACGGTAAGAGCTACGCCCAATCCATTGATATACAGCTGAAAGCTTATATCAAGAGGAATCCAAAGAAAAAAATCCAATCCAAATCCGATGAAAAATAAAAATTTCAGGCAATCTGCAAATTTGCAGTTGTGGCCCCTTTGAACCCTTATAGCTCGGAAACGATAAGAGCTACGCAAAATTCGTTGACATACCACTGAAAGCTTACATCAAGAGGAATCCAAAGAAAAAAATCCCATCGAAATCCGATGAAAAATAAAAATTTTAGGTTATCTGTAAATTTACAATTTTGGCCCCTTTGAACCCTAATAGTTCGGAAACGGTAAGAGCTACGCCAAATCCGTTGACATACCACTTAAAGCTTACATCAAGAGGAATCCAAAGAAATAAAAATTTTAGGTTATCTGTAAATTTATGATTTTGGCCCCTCATAGCTGGGTAAGGAAACAAGTTACAAAAAATCTAATAGTAGAGCGCTATGATAAATTTTCATAAGGAATCCTTTGGAAAAAATTGCATCAAAATCGGACTAAAAATAAAAAAATTAATTTTTTTTTGTATTCGCCCCTTTTGGGTCCCATTTATCTCGTGAACGGTACATGCCACGCGAACCTCAGATTGGAAATTTTCTAAGGAGTTTACTGAAAGGAACCCCATCAAAATCCGATAAATAATAAAGATTCTACAGTCAAATATGTGAAAACCAACTAATTTAACCCCTTTTGGTCCCTTTTTCTAAAACGGACGGGGCCCGAAACATGAAATTATAGCCTGGGCTAAAGCATGCGCCAAGAAACATCAAACTAAAATTCGAAAATAATCCGTTCAATGGAACTTAAGTTATGCTGTCCACAGACACAAAAATACCCAATTTTACCCCTTTTTGGCCCCTTTTTCTGAAACGGGTGGGGCCACAAACCCGAAATTAAAACCCGGGATTGCCCTTATGCCAAGAAACCACATACTGAAATTTGAAGATGATTCGTCCACTAGAAACAAAGTTATGCTGGCCACAGACGCCGACGCCGACGACTGCGCCATACCATAATACGACCGCAAAAATTTTTGCGGTCGTATAAAAAGTCTTGCGCTGATGAAGGCGGACTCGTCAACTGCATGATTTTTTTTCTTGTTATTTGCATTTTTGGGGGCGAGGGGGGTATTGTTTTTATTATACATGCATGCCTTATAACCTAATGGGTATAGGTGTGCATTCTGTTAAGTAAATAAATATTTCGCGTGGAAGAACATCAGCATATATTATATTAATAAAAATATATTTTTTGAGTTTGTGAGATGAATAACTTGGTTGGGATATGCTATTTTTTTTCAGAAATCAGACATTCTTTATTGATGAAAAATCAAACATAGGATCAATACTATTTTTGTATGCCGGTTTATGCTATTTTGTATGCCGGAATATATAGGATGATGAATAACTGGGTTGTGATATGCCATTTTTGCATGCCGGTATATTTGATGAATAACTGGGTTGAGATTTGCTTACTATATGGCATTTTGTATGTCGGTATAATGATGAAATATGCTATTTTTGTATGCCGCTATATGCAATTTACATTCCATCAAAACAAAATATATAACTGCAATGAATTTTAAAGTGACTTTACAACTAATGAATTCAATTTTATGCATGAATGCAACAAATGAAAATCACACAAAACTAACTTATCCAGTCAGCTTAAAAAATCTCTGATCTTTCTTCTACAAAGGGGTAAATTCTTTTGCAGGGTTTATCAAACGATATGTTTTCGGATATAATCAAGTATACCAGACCATTATCAACTTTACAAATTAGATCATGTCCTAAATATAATGTTTCTGTTTTCTGAATAAAATATCGGGTATCGGCTGTGAGATTTTAGGTTTATTTTGTGACAACTTACTTCTTGATATAAATATACATGTCCTATTAAATCCCTACGAATCGGCTTATACACAATAGTTAGACTATTTTTGTGAACAAAAATATTTAAAACCAAAATTAGTTATTAAAAAAAATACTTTATTTGTTGATATAAAAAGACACATAAAATGCCTGCCTCACATATTTTACATCATTTTCTATATGTCACATGAAAGACCGAGATATTAAATAAAACGTATTTGTTCTTTTAAATGTGTCATGTTCTATCTTTTATACCAGATTTTTTTTTAATTTTTGTCCTTTTTTTAAATTATAGTCTTATTTAATCTTAATTATTTTTTATTAAAATTAAGAAAAAAAGTCCGACTACTTGAAAGATATAACTACATCAGCGATTACTTTTGAACATTTTTTGAATTTGTGGATTTCCGAAGATTTGGTTCTAGTGCTGCTGATGAGGAATTAATTTCCGAAATGGCCATACAGCTCATTAAAATAATTGCAGTTGGAGTTTGTATATGTGTTATGGTCTCATGTTTATTTACTCCATATCCTTTCGTAAAATACCCAAGCAAAACGTAGTAAAGGCAAAATATAGAATCGAAATCCAAAAATATGGCACTCCATATGAATTACAATTACAGAAATAATGACGAAGACAAAACCAACCTAAAGCACAAAGTATTTTATCTAATTCATGTATAAATACCGACCAATGTACTCTACTTGAATGCTCAAGTTTAATGTTCAACCACATTGTATTTTGTTCTTAGTCAATGTATACTAGATGTTAAACCACATTGTATTTTGTTCTTAGTCAATGTATACTATTATATTTATTAGTGTTTATGTCTTCAGCGCTTTAGTATGTGCATTTATGAAAAGTTTTTATTAATTTGAATTTGCATTGTCAGAGCGTTCGAAAATATTTGTAACCTGTACATTTTCTCCATATCTATATTTTTTCTCGAATAGAACATTTTTAAGAAATAACCAAAAATTAGAAAAAACATCTATTAAAAAAAATAAATTATCTTATTTATCTTTATTTATCTTGATCTGTCAAAATGGCGGCAGAAAGCAATACAGTCCTTCATCTTTATTAAAATAAATATGAAATTTATCGTCAATAAAAACACATGCCTACAACATGTACCATCCTAGGCACGTTGTGTGGCCAACAGAAAACATATGTAGAATATATTCATTTCTTACATTTAGAAAAATCAGTTTGTACTTTATTTTATGTGCTATGTTTGAAATGTCTTGTATATTTGTTTATTTTGTACTGTAATTATATGTNTTTCAAACTGAGAGAAAACTATCTACAGGAAATAAAACGTTTAATACCAAATATTGAAAGTAAACCAGATAAACTATATGTATGTTTAAATTGTCCACAAATCGTGCAGTATACTGCTTCATTCGTTACAAGGTCTTTTGCGCTGAGGAGAGTGGACTCAACAACTGCATGATTTTTCATTTTGTAATCTTTGTTTTGTTTTATTATGGTTTTGTTATTATTCATATATGCCTTCAACCCTAATGTATATGGGTATAAATGTGCATTTAAATAAATAAATAAAGTTGTTCAACATTAAATTTGCTCAACTTATAATATAATTGAACTTCCTCAATACTTCATTTTTATTTTTTTTATTTGCACTGAAGAGACATAAGTTGTCAAAATGTGCATATGCAGAAAATAAATTCACAGTAACTTCCGTATTTTGTTATTTTTTCCAGATTTTTTTAAAGAAAAAAATAATAATCCTATCAATTCCCACTGAATAACTAAACGTTGAGTAACTTCCGTATTTTGTTATTTACTTCTGTTGTTACTTTTCATCATGTACATTTACTACATCTCATATTTAGATTTCCTCCTGTGTTTTATATACATTTGGTATATAAAGATATCTTTGTAGATAATATAAAAAATATGACCTTTTATATATTTTTTAATTTTAATGTCAGAATATTGACATTTTAAATAATAAAATTTATAATTTGAGCTTATAGTAATAATAATAAATTCACACATAATTTATCCAATTAAATTGGCACATAATTTTAGTTTGACTCTAAGCACTATTAAAATGTTGGTTTTAAACCGGATTTCTACAAAGTAAATTTATGGAACTGCAGCTGCTCCAAGTCGTTGGTTGTACAACGCATAAGGTGAGTAATATGCTCCGAGAGGAGGAAGAGTCTGACTTGAAGGATATGATGATGACAAAGCACTTTTATAAGGATGATATCTATTAGCGCTTAATAATCCTGGACTAGCGCTTGTGGGATATGCTCTTCTCAATGAATTCGGACTAAGTCCACCACTTGCATTTAAAGCGTTCAAATGATATGCACTGTTAAGTCCTAAACCAAATGTCGAATTCGCGACGTCAGCTGACGTCGTATGTGTTCTTAAATGTTGTAAAAGTTCTTCTGAAGTATTAAAACGTTTTCCACAAAATTCATTCCCTGGTGAAACCCAGTTACAAACAAATGGAAGTCCTTGATGAGCACTTAGTGCCCCGTGTGGATAAAGTGATGATAATGCTGCTGCTTGTCCCAGAGGGTGTAAACCAGATGGTAATGTCGGTAATCCAGTAGAACCTGGAATCATTCCAGGAAGTCCTAATGAAGACAAGTTTTGAAGAGATTTCTCATGTGCACACTGCGCACACCCTGGAGAATTACATGTAGATGATAAATGAGAGTTCTGAACAGTAAGCTGACAAGTTGTGCAGTACGGCTCTCTACATACGGGTACCAGAGTTGTGGCACCAGACGGCGTTCTAACACGAGTATACGATACATACGGTGATAAAGCTGCAGCTGCTGCTGCTTGGTGCTGTTTCAGAGCAGATGTCTGTGCCGCCGCCATTGCTGCAGCGCTAGCTGATCCTAATCCCAATCCTGCGTGAGCAGCAAGTGAAGCAGAATATCCATGTAAAGTAGCTGGATCTAAAGCACTTCCGGGTGGCATAAAAGGAAATCCTGGATACGATGATGGATATGAACTAAGTCCAGGAAAACTTGATAAAGGTGGATTTAACTGTGGCTTAACACTAAGGTTGCTACTTGAAGAAGTTGAAACTTCCGGTGATGCTCTTGATGAAGTCCTGTTATTTGATTCGGATTTATTATCACCATCCCTGCTTGGACTTCGTTTAGATTTAACACTTGTAGACGTGCCACTCGTTGATGAAACAGACAATGAGATTATGGAATGGGAAATAGCTGAACTACTGGAAGTAGATTCTGTTGACCTTAGAGGTGAAGCAGACGATGATTTTGATTTATCATTTGACGATTGTCCTTGTGAGGCAGAAGACGATGTTGTGGCCGTTTCCTTATTTGGTATTGTTCTAAATCCTGGTTTATCTGAACTGTCACTAACAGGAGATTTCACACCGAGTTTGTTAAGATTATTGTTTGAGTTTGGTCTTTTCACTTCCGGGCTAACGGATTTATCTTTTTCTCCGTCCTTCTTACCAATAGATGGTATAATGTTTTTAGAGGGAGATATATCTTTCCCGATGCTACTACATGTCTGTGCCAACAGTGCCAAAGGACTTTTCTTTGCATCTAGCTAAAAAATAAAGTGAAGAACTTGTTAGGAAATCATAATATCGATATCATGGTAATACAAATATGTCTTGTTAGGTTCAAATTCTAGTGTATTGTATTGTTATTTGTCTTTGAATTAACGGTCTTTCTTTTCAAATAAAATATGTTTACACTAAATCAATACGTATGCATTTTTTCTTCATGCTCTGTATATATGTTTGGTCCAAAATATAACAATTCAAGTTGAGACTTATTGATGGCGAATTTATAAGCGTTCAATTTTTATTTTGACTGCATGTTTCTGTTTCTAGCCAAGTTCTTTTCACCATTCGTCTCTGTCCAAGTTTTCACTATTGCTATTTTTTTTTTTTTTTTTTTTTTTGTCGAAATGGCTAACTTCAGAACTAAAACTTGCTTTTATTTACTTTCAAATATAACAAAAAAATGTATAAATATAACTGTATTAAGCTATTGACATAGCGACAAAGCAATTTTCAATAAAAAACACACACAAAGAAATTAATATACATAGATAAAATGGCAGGTTAATATCTAAAAGGATAGAAATTAATGTAATAGTACAGAAATAATAATTAAATTTAACTTACTGTAGTTGGTAATGGCTGTAAATATTCCGGGTGGAGATATTGTGACGAAGAAGTCAACATATTTTCGGAAAATAAATACATAAAAATATTGAATATAAGTCCATAAAAATTTCACTGAATGTTTTCACTCGGCCTGCCAATCACACTCTGACTGTTGTATAGTATTACTTCGACTTCACATACCGCCCAACACAACAACAAAATGTCTGACAACTCTTGTTTGTAAATTAATCGCAGATGAAAGAACTTTACCGCCTTCCAATGAAATAATAAATTATCGCTGATAACCCACTGTGATTGGTTGAATTACTCTACATGACGTCACGCGTGATAAGATAATATGATGATTAATGGCCGTGAATACCCTTGGCCAATCAACGTCAAGTTTATTAATTCCTGTCGGAGAAGCCGTGGGGAACCATTATGACGGCCTATCAATCAAATTGATGGTTTAACTGTCAAATTTGAGTGATTTATATCATTCCGGCCTGTTAATACATAGAACATCCTGGGGTAATAACTAGGCGACAAATAAATAACACAAGTAGCTAGTACTTAAATTACAATAGTTTTATTTGCTTTAACACAACTCTAATTATACATTCTGTGAGATATAATTCGCCACCGCCGTATCCGGGCCTTTCAAACTTCATTTTAAAAACCATAGTCAAATATCTTGTTTTTAAATATTCTAAGGTCTGGAGAGAATGGAATTTTGTGTGACATTAATGATTTTCAACGACCCTGCGGCGGAGATCAAAGACTGGAGTTATATATTCTCTGTGTTATCAATCAATCTTTTACAAGTAGGGTGTTTCTTAACAGATTGAAATTGGCGTGTTGAAAGACTGGCTATCTTAAAGATGACAATTTATACTGTTTACGAGTAACTTCAAAAGGAATTGGCATAGATACTAATCTAACACAATGTACATTCCTTCTAAGTGAGTGTTAGAGAGACAAGAAAAATCATTATTTTGTCAAACCAGGGGTTCTGGGGGCGCCACTTTTCCACTCCAATAAAAGTAATTGTTGTCAGTTTTGATTAGAAAGATATATTTATCTTGAACCAATATGGTGGTCTTCAAATATTACATCCGGTCATTTTTTTCGCAAGCATGTTATTCATTGTTGTCCTAAGCAATGTAACAAATATATTGAATAATGGTTTACTGAAATATTTCCCCAGCTGTATGGAGCAGAACAACTGAACATGCCCAAAAATTTCAAATTTCAAATTCAAATATTTATTGAATAAAGCAAAGATGCATGTAAATTTAAGTAGAAAATACTTTTATTTTACATATCTGCAAAATTGTAACGATTTATGTTATCTCTTCCTCCATTAACTTGCATCTGTGTTCTTGAAGAAGAAAAAAATGAACCACCTTTTTTTCCCTTAAGACCGTGACATGACGGACAGATACGTGTAATTTTACGACTTGGAATGCGGATAAAAACATTTAATTATTTGACATGTAATGAAAATAGTAGCATGTTTTTATTTTGATTGTAAATGTTTACATATGATTTGCTCATGGTCACATCAAAATCTGACAAATTTGTCGTATAAATGGCGACAAGTGAAATAATGTCCATCAAAATGACAACAAGAAATGTTATATGATCATGGAAATTGTCAACCTAATGACAGCTGACAAGTGTGATGGACTCTACACATTTAGTGCGGGATAAAATAGCTAATATTTATTAATAACTAATTGATGGACTATGTTTAAAAATGTTTCACATGATTCATAGTGTTCATATGTTTGCTCCCACAAAAATTTTATTATGTTAAAGGATTTTTTAAATGAAAAAATAGAGACATGATTTATTAGGAAGTTAAATTTTACACAAAGTGCAGAAACGAGAGACCTGTTACACCCGGGACTGTTCCATCTGTACGAATTACGAAAATTCCATTACAGTTCACATGAGAGACCTGTTACGCCCGAGACTGTTCCATCTGTACGAATGACGAAAATTCCATTACAGTTCACATGAAAGACCTGTTACGCCCGGGACTGCTCCATCTGTACGAATGACGAAAATTCCATTAGTTCACATGAGAGACCTGTTACGCCCGGGACTGTTCCATCTGTACGAATGACGAAAATTCCATTACAGTTCACATGAGAGACCTGTTACGCCCGGGACTGTTCCATCTGTATGAATGACGAAAATTCCATTACAGTTCACATGAGAGACCTGTTACGCCCGGGACTGTTCCATCTGTACGAATGACGAAAATTCCTTTACAGTTCACATGAGAGACCTGTTACGCCCGGGACTGTTCAATCTGTACGAATGACGAAAATTCCATTACAGTTCACGTTTAACTGTCTAAGAACGGCTTGGTGCGTGCAGAACACGAAGATCTAGAAATCCATTTGGAATCCGAGATCATGGATATGATAATTCTTAATTACAACCTTTTCCAAATTTAACGTTTCTTCGAAAAAAAAATCGAAAAATGGACAGTCCTTCAATATTTATCAACATTGTTTGAAAGTAGGAAGTATGTCAAATGAATTAATTCTGGGATTTGGCAATGCAGAATTTCGGGAAATGTAGACTCCTGTGCAACGGATATATTTTCAGATTTTTCAGGATCTTTAGTGGAAACATTTATTTTGATTGACATCTAGAATAACTCTCACCTAAAATTGGTAGACAAAAAGATCAAAAGCATAAAATAATTTTAAATTCGTCACGAACAAACCCGTTAAATAGTTCAGAATAATGATAAAAATTTTATTACAAATTTATCAACATATCAGATCACATTATTACTGATTGGCGCTGTAAAAATGACATATGTTATAATGAAATGTACATTTTCCAGATGGAATCAGCCTAATAGATCGATGCCTTTAAGACAAAAATGACGGCTTTTTGTCACAATAAAATTAATGCCCATGAGATAAAAGTCGGAACCTTAGGACAAAACAATTACTTCCTAATGTTTCTAGAACATTCAAATCGTTTATTCCAGATCTATTTCTTGATTACAAACTGTATTATATCGTATCCTACTGAAAACTCCATATTCAATTCCACAATGTTGAATTTACAAATAATTTGCATGGATATCATGTATATATTTTAAGGATTAAAACCTTATATTTTCAATATTATAGTTATAAGTTATGATTCAAACATCATATTCGAAGACATTTATCATTATTTATATGAATTATTTGTTTGCATATTTACATTTGAATATCTATTTTGTGTGTTTATAGTCTTGTTTTGGATTTTTTTTCCGTTTTCTTGTTTTTTTCTCTCTTTTTGTTTGCTTGGTAGTATTTTAGTAATTATATTGTACATTATTTCATTTTTTTCGTTTTTTTTTTTTTTGCCTTTTTTTATTTTTATTTTTTTTTATTATGTTATGACAAATTTTTTATCCAGACCAGGGATACATCGGTATTGCAAATAAAAAATTCTTTCATTTTCGCCACAAACTATTTCACTCTTTGCGTTGTGATCCTAGTGTTGATTTTTTGGTAGGCTGCTTGAGACTAAAATACACTGAAGACGGATCCTTGGATATTTCAGATTTATGAAATTATAAATTACATATATTTACATGTAAATGTTTTTTTATACCACAGAAATGACACAAATGAAATGTCATCTTGTGGTGCAAACGAAATATTGCTGACTAAAATAAAATAAAATGTAGAATATGTTTTTAAAATGCAACTCTTTATTGTTCTTTCGACTTTACAGTTGGGTTAACATAAGAAATATTGTATGAAATATTATGGATATGTATTTGGGCGCCATATGTATTTGCGCCAGTTTTTGAAAACTGCACATTTTACATTATCTATAAAATAATTCAAAAATATTTTCCATTAAGTAATGCAGTGGACACTAGACGCATGGCCAGTAAAAACAAAGAAACAAAGCAAAAAAAAAGAAACTTTCTATTCTCAATAGTGATGGTAGCTTATAATACAATATTATATTTCTCTGCTTATACCACCAAATTTTTTTTTCATTTTGTTTTCACATAAATATATTTTATCTTATATGAAAATAGATATATTTTCTCTTATATTATTATTGTTATTATTATTACTTTTTGATATGAGTCACCAAAATGGGATGATTAATAAAACATGTACCACCACCATATAAACAATAAATCATTGTAGATTGATAGATTGCCCGGGAGACATTAATTTTAATCTTTTATTTTATGTGTTTGATAGACAGATTCATCATCTATTACAATATTTATAGTGTGATAGTATCTTCCCCCTTTTTCATCATATGATAATGTATTTTAACTCCAAGGTGTAAATAGTTATTATGTAAAAATATGTCCCAATGAAAAATTATAATTTATTCCATCCTCTTTATACTTTTATCTTTATAAATATCTATCTTTTGAAAAATATATTTTTTGTTTGACTTTTAATTTCAAAGACCAATTATGAAAAGGATTCATACAGCCAAAGACTATATGTTGCAATATATGGTCCCTGATACATTTACTTGTGTATATTATGGAACATTGGTTATTGGTTATAAACCGAGAGTTCCAACTACCAAGAAGTTATTTCCTGTTTGACAATTCATTTAAGCAGCGAAACAACAATTATTTAAGGCACTTCTGCTCTAGTTATAAACTGGGACTAATACTGACAAACCGCACCAGCCACAAACAACTTAAAGCATGGACACTTCATTGAAATGCCTGTACCAAGTCAGGAGCGGTCTACAATTTTTCCGGTGAATCTCCAACTGCTTTGTCTTTTTTTCCTCTTGGACTTAAGCTCTTGTCAATTCTGTATTATCCCATTTTCTATTTATCTATTTTATGTCAATAATATTGATGCATCATGCTCCAATGAAGCCCTAATTTGGTTGATGAGGGTAATAACCACAGTTCCGAAAAGAATTGTCAAGAAATCCAAATGGAAAAAAATCAGGTACAAAACCACCCACCGGAAAAATTGTCAACCGCCATGGTCCCGATTTCAGTGGTACAGGCATTTCAAAAGAAATGATGGGTTAAACAGGTTTAATAGCGCGCCATTGTTTTATGGTAATTGGTTTGATTTCATTTGGTCCAAGACGAGATACATGGATGCACCAGCTGGCAAGCCTTCTAAACAATCGTCTTTTCGGTGTCCGTGATTTTTATGTAAGTGATTTCAATGGAGGGTGTCATTCGGTACGAACAAGTTCTTCTTTAGAACATTCTACTCAAATAACTTATAAATTAGTTCCCGCAGGATCAAAAAGCACGGAATGTGTCGGCTCAAAGTAAGTTGCCAAATAAAACAGTAAGAGAAGAGGTAATGGCGTAATTTTATGTCCTACGTCTAGGCTGCACTAATATTATAGGGTTTCGTCTCTTTTATTAAAAGTTTTTCCCGTTTACTTGGTATAAAGGACCCCCTCGTGAGAGTTATTTCCTTCCAATAGCTACCTAACAAACTTCTCAAATAAAACGGGTATACAAATTTCGTCTGAAGTGGTGTGTTAAGAATTCGGGGATGACAGCTTGTATTCAAATCAGTATTAAAAACTCGTTTGATTTTCTTTGTGAAATTTGACAAGTACCCGACCAATATAGAAATAAAATGTCGGCTTTAATTGATCTCCAACATTAGCGATAATTACAAATAGGAAAAATCCAACGATTTGACGCCCATTTTGAAGAGGATATGAAGGTAAGTCCGACCTCTCCGCCCTCATTGTGTGACGTTCAGCCTTTAAGCTGTTTTGACTACTACACATGCTGTGATCAAAGCAGTTCAGGTATGTGTCAATCAAAATTACCTTTCAGGTAACGTGATTGACAGGTAATCTTATTTAGCTGCAGGTAGTCTTACTGATTGATTTTCTACTTTACAATGTTTACTCTTTACATGACCGTAATGCTGTTGTCGATAAAATCCTTCTGTCGAATTACAAATCAGGTGAAAAATACATGACAATATTAACAATGTCAATTACAACATTGTCTGATTTATTATGGACATAAGCGACCGTTCTAAATTCAAAAATAAATATAATTTGTTACAAGAAAAGTTTCTACGTGACTACGTCTTGTATCTAGTCACTAAATCTCCGACGGACATCTTCAATCATGGGACTTTGTCAAATTCCTTTTACTCTAAAAACAAAGACTGTCTGGTTTCATATGGACGGGAGGAAGTTTTTGGCTCCTAGTACCGTAGATATGTAAACAGCAACAAACGTGAAACATCAAAGTAACTATTGATAAAAAGGTGACAAAATTAGCATCCGAGGTCAAACACAAAGTAAAACTAAGTATTTTATGTTCTTCACTAAGATGTATTAATTGTAGCAAAACTAATGGAAAAGTTTATTACTGGTATCTCTAAAGATTAGCCTGGTAAAAACAGCCTAGTTATAAATATGTCATTTTGTATATATTTTGTAGAATAATGAGGGAAATATTGTGTGTAATAGACGGCCTGTATAATTAAAAGGCGCCAGGTCTTTTCTTGTTATGGAAATCAGGTCGTTGTATTGAATTTATTTCTTGAAACAGATTAAAAACTTGTCACATGAAAGTGATTGGAGTAAGACACACATTAATTACGGCACAAACTATGGAATACATCTATCACACACAGCAATTCATCAACAGCATAACATGGTGCATATCAATAGTCTAACAATCAGTCAAAATGATCTAAAAGGCACTCAATACTATTTATATCTTATATATTAGTCTCAGCTGAAAAAACAAATCATATTTAATAAAACTGGAAAGGTGGTCATCACTAAGTTTTCCTAGAAATTAGACAATGTTTAAATCTTAACATATTCTGTCACAGAGGGAAGCATTGGTTTGGCTTATGTCCAATGAAGATAAAGATTTTATAATAAATCTATGATTGTTTTGAGATGAGAAAAAACAAAATGTACAGTAATTAGTAATAGGAATTAATCTATAACGTTTCTCCCAAAGGGCAACTCCATTTATAATGATAGAATCATTTGTATTCATTTTTTTTTGTATTCTAGTCATTATGTCCGTGTTTGTAGATACTGTGTTTGTAATCTTTCGTTTAGATTTGTAAAACTTATTTTGCCTCTCGTGGGCACCAAAATTGGAATAAAGAATTTACTTACTTACATATTCCGGTGGCCAACTTGAAAATGGTGGCTATTTTGAAAATTTCAAACGCACAGCGACAAGATGCATTATATCAGTGCTATTGCAACCTAATGATCAACAAAACCAAAATACGAAAACAAAATCAACCAAACATAAAAAAAACGAGACCCAAATCAACAAACTTTAAAATGCCCGACCTAATTCTATAAACTACCTCAAAAACCGTGATCAATGCCATCCAAAATCTACATAAAGCCTATATCATATCGAGAAATCGGAAACCACGAATACACCACTTTCATGACCGCTAGTTCCGGTACCAAGTTCGACTGTCCCGAGTTCTTACATTGTTTACATTTGTTTTTCATTTATGTTTTTATTATGGACTTTTCAAGAAGATCGTGGCCTGTGAGGTGTTTCCTTTCGTCTTCGTTTTTAAGACCTACAAGTCATCTTGCTTTGTACAGTTCCAACATGTCAACCTATTCATTTTTTTCTGATTGTACCCTATATTTGAATCCTAGAATTACTTTATTTAGAAACCTTCAACCAATCAATGCAATTTCAATTGAAAATATCTTATTTGGAAACCGAAGAAAACACTCCCATCTTTACTAGTGTTCATAACCATATAAGACATTCGAAACGTATGATTTAATCATTTTACACTGCCCGCGCATAAACTCAGTCTTTTCATTTATTTATATATTATTTTCTTTACATAATGAATGAATTATAACCACATAATGCATGTTTTATGAAAAATGTATTTGTAAATCAACTCTATTGCTGTCATATTATTATTGCATGGAGATGACTATGTACGTTGTAATAACGTGTATCCAATCCAATTGTTCTTTTTTGACAATAAAATAAATTTAAACCAAACCAAGCCAACCTCACTACCTTTTTAAAAATGTGTCAACACATGAAGGATGGCAGTAACTTGGGCATTTTCCAATTCCGAGTCGAACGATTCTTTGCTCTTCGGCTCCTTGGGGTCGAACCCACGATTTTCGCAATATTTAAGGCGAACGCCTAGTCGTCGGATCGCTTCATTCGGATACGGAGCGGGTTTTGTGGTCATCAACTGAACCATGCAATATCCCAGATCAGATTTTTTCTTTTGACCCACAATCTGTAACTGATTTTCCCGTTCGGATCCGCCCTTGTTGTTCCCCTTCCTGAATGAGCAGATTGACATATCGTGGTTCTTACAAAATGATTTATTATCCACTCGGAACACTTTTAATACATTATAGTGACAGATTTTGACGGTATGTTGATTGAAGATGATTGTTTACATCCATCATTAGCACGCTAAGTACATGTAAACACTTCTATTTTCATTTCACCTGTCAAATACATAAAGCGGGCTCCATGATACTTGTGTCAAAACACCCCCGCCATGCATCTTGTGAGAAGGTGTTTAAAAGATGTTTTTCCTTGTAAAGAATCTTAAGAAATTTGTCACTGTCCAAATGACAACGTGGTTGTCTATAATAATGGCAAAATGAAGTTAACATGGTTTCAAAGTGTCCTTAAGGTTCCGAACTGTCTACCAAATTATTCGGAAAGCGTTCGAAGTTTAAGCCATGTGAGAAGGGGTTGAAAAATTCGTAGCAGTAACAATATTGAAAACACAGTATTTAGCAGTTGAATAACGAAAGAAAAAAGATCAAGTAGATTACATAAATCAAAGTCAAGTGACACGCCAAGAAAGAGAACACCAGACGGAAAACCAAACAGACGCGGAACACACGAAAACATGAAGCATCGGACGCGGAATAACTAAAAAAAAACATGAAGCATCACAATTATAACATTGTTAACTAAAGCAATCGAAGTGTGAACTCCTAAAAAACGTAATTGTTCGGCTCTTTATAATCAAAACTATGGTCTTTATAAAAGTTTCGCATTCGTTGCGAGTAATTCATTGAAGAATTCAGTAACATTTGAAATTTCTATTTGGCACTTGATTTAGTACTGCAAGACTATTTCAAATCTGATGCAATTAAAAATTCGCAAGACACAGTACTGTTATTGCGAATTATGTTTTAAAGAGCCTGCAGTGTGACGAATCAAACAAGACTGCCACCAAAACGGTTCATAAACAGACTGATATGGAGAAAATACCAGTTCCTATGCTAGAGCCAGTCCTAAATCGTAGTTCTATGGCGACGACCCATCCAAGGAAGATCGATGCACGCTAGCACATATGCCTTCGTATATATATAGGTTCATGTTTATTACAAGACACACCTGATGCCGAGCTCTCCCGCAAGTTAGTTGTTGAATATAGCCAAGTTCATCGTTTTGTGGGGAGAGTTTGCTTGTTTGCTTGTTGTTGTTTTTTTTTTTGTTTGTTTGTTTGTTTTTGTTTTTTTTCTTGTTGTTTTATTTATGCAAAAAACACAGGTAAATACATGTACAAATTAATTAATGCATGGAATAAAACTTCGCAAATGCGTAAAAATGTGGACGCATCTAGAAGTGGAGTAAGGACTAAGCAACTGACATAAAATGTGACCTTTAGTACCTGTTAGTCACAATGAATCATTTTTAAATTTATGAAACACCTTTTTATGTTACAAAAGTCTAATACGACGGCCAACGAGGTGTTATCATCATGAATTATACATCTATAGACGAATTAATGATACATTTAGGTGTTGTTACTGCATTTTATGGCGTATATTTCACCTTCCTAGCAATAATGATCACACATTATAAAGAAAGTGATTTTCAGAGTGATCAAAAATGCCGTCAGATTTCACGCATTAGTCCATATTTGTTCCCCCCGGCGCGAGAACAAAGTAACCCGCCATAACAGTGACAAACCTACAGAAATAATTGTCACGTCAGGGGCGTTAATTCACCGTTATTTTGCCACCTTAGTTTTATTATGCACACTTAGGTACTTTTTATTTAGTGAAATAAAAATTAAACAAGTTATAACGTGTTAATATAATTAGACAGGATGATTTCAAAGGAAGATGCATGGCGTCTAAGTCTGAAATGAGTAAAATAAAATGTTCTAATTTCACACCCAATTTTTTAAGTTTAAAGATAAAATTGTGACAGAATTTGTAACAAAATTTACAGGTAATTAAGTGGTTAACAGGTTTTTACAAGAAACGGGGAAAAGACATAGTCAGGATTCAGGAAAGAATATCAATACGTCAAAAGTTTGATTCATTTTTTTATGTCAAACTTTGTATAAGTCTTGTTTTTGACTAATCAATTCGACTTTATGAAAGCGAAAATTTAGAAAAAAAATTATTTAGCATATGAATTTACTTTTTAGATCTCATGTAGAAATTCAGTCAAATTTTCAGTTTACGCCTCGTTTTTTGGCGTCTTGTAACTATAAGTACATAAAGTTGTCCAAGATTTGGTATGTCGATATTGATGTAAAATATAGATATGCCAAAGATTCTGAAAACTTGAAGCATTTGATATACAGTTCTTCTATTTCTGACATTTGCTAGACTGGCTAACAGTCCTAACTTTTTGACTCAAGTAGCTTAAATAGTTTCGTACAGGTTCAGGTTAATGGTACTCTCGCTGTAGGATGAACATGGTGGCAGCAATTTTGTCGTTTCCCCTCTGTTGAAGGTTGCATATGTATACGTTAATCTTGAAAAGCCTTTCAACCATTACTTAATCGTCCAAACACACACCCTGAAACTGTTTCATTGGTGGTAGTAGGTTTTCTCGAGTGTTTCTACATCTCTAGCTATAGCTCCTCTGTCAACGGCATGACGGCGGTAAAAGCAGAGGTCATCGTCCGTTGGATCCACCAAGTATAAACCTATGAAACCTTTATTCCTGGAGAAGAAACAGAGATATCCACTTTGCCACCAATCGGATGCTGGATCAATTTGTTTACACAGAATGACACATTCGTCAGCGGATAATTACCCACTGAGTGTCACATCAGGACATCGTGTCTGCTCAGCTCGTCAAAGCATCGTTCTAAATCTTCTTCCGATCGAATGAGCCGAGGCATTAAAAAAACCTGGCGTTGTTTTGATTTGGATGGCAGCACCTCAACTCTCCGGACTCTATACGTCTAAGGATGCAACCAAACGAAGATTTACCTTTACGGTCTGCTTGCTTGCCAGGTACCGCACCATGCCTGGAAACGTGGACAGTGTAATGTTGTACAAGGTAAAGTTATACCGTTTTTTATAACGAGGTTTCCGGTTGTTTCTGTCCGTATTGCGGCATGCATGTAGTGTGGACAATCAGAGCCTCACGTGCAAAGTCAGAGTGTCATGTGCGAAATTATAGGGTCGTGCACAAGTTCTATGGTCGTGTGCACTAACTCTGCATTTTTTTCATGTTTTGTTACATTTTTTGATTTTCAGAAAAATCAGTGGTACTGTTACTTTTGTTGCCATGGAAATGCCAACTTCCGAATATTGTAGGATCTCTACGGTATATATGATGACGTCATTTCTTATCCAGATGAAAACCAAAATGATATACACCTCCATTTCCGGTCAGGGCTACTTCTGATCATCTAACTTCCGATGACTTTGAGTTTTGTTGCTGTGGCAATGCGATAGGTTTGGTCGCTATGACAACGCACCTCAACACAGCACTCCACAAATGTGACCTTAGACCCACACCAATACTATTCCTATAATAACCAAACCTACTGGGTGTTCAGCTTAAAGTTACTAGTGTGTTATCTTGATCAGTAGTTAGTGTACAAAACTTACTGTGTGTCTTCTTACTATATGCCCGCCAAACGTATTGTGCCTTCAATGATAAGTTATTTCAATCCACAAGTACGCCTTTAATAACTAAACTTACTATGTTTATAATGGTTACCAAGGTTTGGATCGAGTCTAACATAACGCGGACGGCGAGGATGGCGTCTCTTATAGTATCTTCTCCTTTTTTGCAACCTCCTTGACATGGTGAGCAACTTGTTGGTTATAACCGTTGATGGCCCAAATAGATACCATAATAGCCAATGTTAGCATTAGAATTTTCAATCCACATTTGTCTTATAGAACCTTCATCTAGTTTTCATGGAGTTGAGAATTCTCCAATCTTAGTATGTTCAGTCACTGTTGCAAGTCGTCACCACGATTTGACGGACCATTACAATGTTTTTATTTCACAAATGAGAATAGATATCTTTTGGTAGGTCCAGAGTTTATTACCGGACCGACTAACACCGACTGTGACAAAACCGGACTTTTCACACTGGCAGTATGACGGGTGCCATGGAGCAGATCATGCTTTCCCTTCCGGAGCACCTGATAATTTCTCAGTTTTTGCAGGGGTTCACACTGCTAGTGCTTTAGTTATGTGGCGTTCTTCTTCATTTTTGTTTTATTTGTTTTGTCTTTGTCATATTGTCACAATTCGTGTTGGTTATGAATTGCCGTGATTTTAGAACCCCCCTTTCCTCATTCTTGTTTCGGTATTCGTTTGCCGATGTATCTGAACTTCAAAGATGTACTTATATCTTTGGTTGGGGTAAAACAGAGACATGAACAGTTACATTCCATTTGGAGGAATGATTTTCATCATGAAAAACAATAGAATATATATGAAAATGTCGAACGTAAAGTGGAACATAGAGATATTATATAACCAATTATAAAGGTGACGGGGTAGAAAGACAACAGCTAAAATGTTTACTGATGTAAACAAAGAAAGAGAAATACGGGTTTCTTGCTATATTCGGAAGGTATTACTATACGACTGTGGCTACATAATATTTTTAGCTACATATAAATATGCAATATGATAGCACCAAGCATCATGGGCGGGTAATACTAGTCGCTCCGGAATCAATTAGAATGTTGCTCGGCTCACCTTCTATGCAGATTGATGCTTTATTACTGGCTTTCATCACCTAGAAGAACGGTGGACACAAATACATACACACACACAAACGTGTGTTTCTTGTGGATACTAAAGGCTTATAGTCATTTAATAAATCTAAGTTTTATTCACAAGTGCATTAGCACCTTGGCAAGCCAAGCATCATTCACGGACGATCCAGGGGTAACGCCAATCGTCCCGTCCTTAAAACGCTCCGGCGGCGCCTAGCTGGATGATAAGGATGGTGGAAATGCCTCAATGCTCAAGCGCCACAGTTAGCAAGAGCTGTTAGGTAGTGATGGTATAACAACAACATAATACTATGCAAACACTTTATTAGACAAAATAGCAAAAATTAAACAGAACAAAATAGCAAAAATTAAGCAGAACTGTATTTAAGAGATCTAAAGGCAACAATTGTAAGATGTCTGCATGAAAATGAATCCAACATGATTAGTAACTTCTTGGTTATAACCGTTGATGGTCCAAAAGATGCCATAATGGTCAGTGTTAGTAAGTGAAGTGTCAATCCACACCTGCAACATCTGGTTTTCCCGGGCTGAGAATTCTCCCATCTGAGGTTTAGGATAAGTAGCTTAATGAATAATTGGATGTTCTTGAGTAATTCTGAAGGAGACACTTCCAAGATCATGAATAATTTCAAAAAATGGTTAGTATAGTAAATCACTGCATCATAAGAGGAAATTTTGATAGGTATAACAGCATTAAAAGCCTCTGCTTCAGCTTCTCCCATGACCAGTTTACCGTCACTATCAAAAATAACCAGCATTAACTTGGAAAATTATGTATTCATTAGTACAATGTTGCCACTTTAAACTGTTGAAAAGTAAAACTTAGAGCTCCAGACTCTTCTTTCTTAGCGTGATTGATAGTGTCCACACAGGTAAATTGATGACAAGTTATAGCTCTGGATGATATTCATTTGTATTTCGATCAGAGATTAAGGTTAGGACCTCGTCTAACATAACACGGACATCGGTAATAAAGTCCCCTACAATAACCTATTTTGCAACCTCCCTGATACTTGAAAATGTCAGTTGATATGCTTGATTGTATTTAGTCTGTTGGACGTTGAAGATGTACTTATCTCTTTGGATGGGGTAAAACAGAAACATGAACAGGTACAGTCCATTTGGAGGAAGGATGCTTATCATGTAAAACAATTAATATAATATTTATAGAAAGCTCGGTCGGTTAGTTCAAAGTGGAAATAATTTTGATTTAGATATTGACATGCTAGTTAAAATTGTGTCCGCTTTGAACCATACAAAACTAACTTTGCTAGGGAGATAACCGACCGAGGTTTTTCATTACAAAGTAGCGGCATCATGCATTTTATGGAGTGGAGTCTTGGAGTGGATTTAAGAATTTATTTATGGAGTCATCGAATGGAGTCTAGAATATATGGAGTTATTTTCTGGAGTAATAGTTATCGCACCTATCTTTGTTAATAGGAGGACTTGCCCCACTATTAATAAACATGAGTTACGATCAGTGATTTATCTTACTGGTATCATTCTGTACTCTTAGTGATACAATATTTTCCAGATATTAGTTTTATGTTGATTTCATAATTTCACACCAGTTTTATTTTAATGCTTTCAATTGTTAATTGTATATGGTATTGGAGTTTTCAACACATTTCACAATAACTTATTTATAAATCACACCCAGGAAATCACAACAGTTTTATAAAGGAATGACCTATCCCAATTAACACATAAGCGATCTGAAAACGTTCCAGGGATGTCTTCGATTCGTTGCTGGAACGTTCCAGTTTAAAGTTGTTGGAACGTAAAAGTGTAGGTTGTGGGAACGTTGTGTAGAAGGTTATGAATAACAAAAGTGGAACTAATATGAAACTTTAGATAACCAACTTGGAACCTTTATACAACCTTGTATAACCAATCTGGGACCTTTATACAAGCATTGTGAAACTTTTTTACAACCCAGTATTGTCAATAATGGAACCATTATACAATCTGCATAAAACCTATCTTTAACATTTTTAAAGCATTAAATGACCCATTTCAAACATTTTTTTCACCTGTGGGTTTATTACAAAAATCTTAAAGCTTTGTGTAAAAGATATAAATTATAAAGCCATACATTAGAAGTAGATCTAATATTTGTCAAAACTAGCTAAATTACTTTTATCTTCTTTAAATATAAGACTTGTGAGATGAGA
>MJUU01001647.1:0-36573 GCA_002080025.1 Modiolus philippinarum
CTGCGGTCGTATCATGCTGCGCTCGGCGTAGCCCTTTATTTGTAAATTCGGTAATGATTTGATATATTTTGGTCATATTTAATGATGTAAATGAACACCACAGAACCCTAGCTTTGATCGTTTTTATACGCCCGTCTAATGACGGACGTATTATGGTATACCAATTTCCGATTGTCCGTATGTCCGTCTGTCCGTCCGTCCGTCCGTCCGTCCGTCTGTCTGTCCGTCCGTTTCACATGTCGCGCTCTAACTTGATAACCATTTTGCCAATTCACTTCAAACTTTGCAGAGGTATTGGGTATGATGGCCTCACGATCTGTATACTTTTTCGGGAAAATTCAATTTTTCTTGTAGGAGTTATGGGACTTTATTCGTCAATTTTAAGGCAATTTTTTACATGTCGCTCTCTAACTCGACAACCCTTTGGTCGATTCACTTCAAACTTTGCAGAGGTATTGGGAATGATGGACTCACGATCTGTATACTTTTTCGGGAAAATTCAATTTTTCTTGTAGGAGTTATGGGACTTTATTAGTCAATTTTAAGGCAATTATTTACATGTCGTGCTCTAACTCGACAATCCTTTGCAATTACTTCAAACTTTGCAGAGGTATTGGGTATGATGGCCTCACGATCTGTTTACTTTTTCGGGAAAATTCAATTTTTCTTGTAGGAGTTATGGGACTTTATTCATCAATTTTAAGGCAATTTTTTACATGTCGTGCTCTAACTCGACAACCCTTTGGTCAATTCACTTCAAACTTTGTAGAGGTATTGGGTATGATTGACTCACGATCTGTATACTTTTTCGTGAATATTTGATTTTTCTTGTAGGAGTTATGGGTCTTTATTCGTCAATTTTAAGGCAATTTTTTGCATGTCGCGCTCTAACTCAACAACCCTCTGGTTGATTCACTTCAAACTTTGTAGAGGTATTGGGTATGATGGACTGACGATATGTATACTTTTTCGTGAAAATTCGATTTTTCTTGTAGGAGTTATGGGACTTTAATTGTCAATTTTAAGGCAATTTTTTTACATGTTGCGCTCAAACTTGACAACTCTTTGACCAATTCACTTCGAACTTACGAAAGATATTGGGTATGATGGCCTCATGATCTGTATACTTTTTCGTGAAAATTCGATTTTTCTTGTAGGAGTTATGGGACTTTATTCATCAATTTTAAGGCAATTTTTTACATGTCGTGCTCTAACTCGACAACCCTTTGGTCAATTCACTTCAAACTTTGTAGAGGTATTGGGTATGGTGGACTCACGATCTGTATACTTTTTCGTTAATATTTGATTTTTCTTGTAGGAGTTATGGGTCTTTATTCGTCAATTTTAAGGCAATTTTTTGCATGTCGCGCTCTAACTCAACAACCCTCTGGTTGATTCACTTCAAACTTTGTAGAAGTATTGGGTATGATGGACTGACGATATGTATACTTTTTCGTGAAAATTCGATTTTTCTTGTAGGAGTTATGGGACTTTAATTGTCAATTTTAAGGCAATTTTTTTTTACATGTTGCGCTCAAACTTGACAACTCTTTGACCAATTCACTTCGAACTTAGTAAAGATATTGGGTATGATGGCCTCATGATCTGTATACTTTTTCGTGAAATTTCGATTTTCTTGCAAGAGTTATGAGACTTTATTTTTCAAATTTAAGGCAATTTTATACATAATGCACTCTAACTGATTAATAGTTTGATCAGCTCACTTCAAACTTTGCAGATTGATTTATTAAAGAGATATCATGTTTAATTGTGCAGTTATAGGTGTATTCTAAAATGAGAACCACTTTCTTTAATCACTTAAAGTTTTGAAGGGGTGACGACGGGCGTATCATGCGACTTGGCGCAGCTGTTTATTTTAGTTATTGTTGTATTTTCAGTCGTATCCAATTATGCAAAAGGCTACTTTAAAACTTCTTTTCCGTAGCAAATGATAAATGTAGCATACCAACAACATGAATAAATCATAGTCCATCAATATAATAAAACGTCGTAACGTCCAACTTGTAAAAGCAAATGCAATAACAGACACTTTAATGTTGCATATGAAAACTGTTTAAGTACACAACAAGCAATGGGTTTTCAAACTGTCATTCTATAAGGGTCAACCATTTTATATTGACAACCTGAGTAAAAGTGATGTTTTGACAAAGAATAAGCTAAATCATACTGCATCAACTTCAATTTCTTCTCTTCATATGAGGAAAAACTGAATAGTACCATACAGAAAGAACTTACATAGGTGTTGCGTTATTCGACATCTAGCAATGAAATTTGCTCGAACCGGTGCTAAGAAGTGCTAAGAACCGTCTTGAACTTACTATGAGGTATGAGCAAAGCTCATTGTGGAATGTCTCATTGTGGCTTCAAGATGAAGAACAAAAGTAAAAACGTTCTTCCATTTTTGATTTAGCCATGTATTTGTAAACACTTTATCTCATGTGCATTCCCTCCATATCCTTTCATTGTTAATGTTGACAATACCAATTTGGAAATCAGAATCACGACATTGTGTCACTCTTTTCATCTCATCTGACCTAAAGGAGCAGTATAAGCTATTGTCATTAATTGGCGTTTGTCGCCAGTTATCGTTTCACACTTTTTTGTATATCATCTCCTCAAAAGCTACTGGAAATTAAACTAGGAACTTTTTAAACGTTGGACCTATGGGAAAAATTTTGATCATCACTTCAAAAAAATTGAAGCAATCTGAACCAAACTGGAGTGGAATGATGCAATGCAAGGTCTTTTTGTTCAGATTCGTAAGCAAACACGCCGCGACCGTGGAACATATCATAACATTAAATCCTTATAAAATTCTTAGGACGAACCATTTAACCTGAAAGGGGGGGGGTATAGTTTAAAAAATATTTTGGCTGCAAAGATGATGAAAAAAAATATTATGAAGGAATAATGATAATTGTGAAAAAAACGGACTTTGTTGATACAAGTTAAGAAAATAAATAAGTGTTTTCTCGCAAAGCGAGGAAATATTTTCTGTCCATAACACACCCCTTTTTTCAAATTTAATGGTCGTTCTTTTACGACAAAAAGTGTAGCTAAGGCGGAACTCAAGTTTAACATAGATCCCAATGTTTAAAAAATGTTTGCTCATTGTTGAAGGCCTCATGGTGACTTCCAGATGAAGATCAACAATAAAAGCTTTGTTCTATATCCTTAAGTTTTTCATAAACAACGAAAGGATATGGTGTAAAGGCACGTGGGACAAAGTCTCTGCAGATATATGGTGTAAAGACACGTGGGACAAAGTCTCTACATATATATGGTGTAAAGACACATGGGACAAAGTCTTTACAGATATATGGTGTAAAGACACGTGGGACAAAGTCTCTACAGATATATGGTGTAAAGGCACGTGGGACAAAGTCTCTACAGATATATGGTGTTAAAACACGTGGGACAAAGTCTCTACAGATATATGGTGTAAAGACACGTGGGACAAAGTCTCTACAGATATATGGTATAAAGACACGTGGGACAAAGTCTCTACAGGTATATGGTGTAAAGGCACGTGGGACAAAGTCTCTACAGATATATGGTGTAAAGACACGTGGGACAAAGTCTCTACAGATATATGGTATAAAGACACTTGGGACAAAGTCTCTACAGATGTATGGTGTAAAGACACGTGGGACAAAGTCTATACAGATGTATGGTGTAAAGACACGTGGGACAAAGTCCCTACAGATATATGGTGTAAAGACACGTGGGACAAAGTCTCTACAGATATATGGTGTAAAGACACGTGGGACAAAGTCTCTACAGATATATGGTGGACAAAGTCTCTACAGATGTATGGTTTAAAGACACGTGGGACAAAGTCTCTACAGATATATGGTATAACCAAGCAAAGGAATAACGCTTTTATTGTTATTAGTGAATATGTCTATTCAAGACATTTGATTGGCAACAACAGACATCAAAGGTTCTTTAATGACTTTGTGGATTCTTTCAGGTATTGGTAAGAAAACGAAGTAAGTGAGAACAAAACATTAGTCTTAAAAAAAAGAACTATCCAAAGACAATGGCAAAATTGGAAACGCAAAGATACAAAGACATCACATGAATACGAAACAGATTAGAGATGAACAACACGGACCCAATTTAAAACTATGGATGAGATCAGGTGCACCGGTAGAATAATTTTGTCCGGCTTCTTATAAAGCATCAGGCAGGTTGAGCATGACAAATCCGGTAGTAAAGTCAAACCTAATAGAGGAAACAACAGTCTGAAGCTATTAAAGGGAAAGATCTGTTATCATCTGGGAAACAGATATCAAAAACAGAAAATTATTCGTTTTCGTATATCTTGATTCAGAATATTCAGTTTCCAGAGATGGGTTAAACAATGTACCAGAGAGGGTTAAAACGATGTAATGCTTTATCGTCTTCACAAATACCACTATCAGTCATTGATATGGAAACGGCCAACCATTCGGTCACTACTTATCATCGATTGACCCTGTCAATCAGGTCAGATTAGGACACATTTATTCAACTGGTCTTAACGAGGTCCAAATTGGTAAAGATATCTCCTTCTGAATCACATTTTTAATAAAACAACAATTATGCATCTGCTTTCTGTTTTGGTAGCGAGTGAATCTACCTTAACTTGTGATGACTTTTTTATGACTTGAATTATTTCGAGTTCTTTTTAGCCCTTCACGACACTTCTTTTGGACTTTCTGGTGATAAAGAATCGCACATATAAAGTATTAACTAAAAGTAAATTACCTGAATTTTAAAGTTTTAACTTATTTTTAGATTTTAGAAAAGGAATAGGAAGAAAAGGGGAAATGAAGAAGTTGGTCCCCAAGGAAGATTCAGCGGAAAATCGGGAGATAGGGGCAAAATACCAGGGTTGCTGACCTAAGGATATAAAGCCATGCTCCTAACTTCACCTTTGCGTATTTTTTTTTATTATCACAACATATTTGTCAAACAGTACATGTTGAACTACCGTTAGATAACCTGAGATAAACTCGTCATTTTGACAGTTAGAACTGGTATTGTAGATCATGTAAGTATTGAATTTTATTTATTATATAAACTCCCAGTTTATTTTGCTGGAGGGAGCAAAAAAAAAAGTTTTACTTAAATTGAAGTGATTCACATATCATTTTGACTCGTATGTTTGAGAAATATATACAGTATATATGACCTGAAATTGAAGCCTATTTTTAGTTGGCAAGGACAAAGAAGTTATATAATTCTATTTTCTTATTTTTTTTAAATTTCACTGAAACCTGTTATTTTTTGTTGGTCTTTGTGAAAAAAAACTCGGAATTCTTGTTTATAATTCGACTTGGAACATATTTGCATGCGTACAATATATGGCTCAGATCAATTATATCTTCCAGTGGAGTTATTTTGCCCTTGAAACAAAACTTTTTTTTATAAAATTTAGTTCAAACAAATATTTATGCTGTTAGATATATGACCTTGTATTATAATAGATGATAATCATGATATACGTGACAGTACAAGGTCTATTCCTTAAAAATCAAGAAACAAATATGGTATTCGCAGAGCAATACATGCTTTCGGGGCATCTGATGTCAATCTCGGTATTAACTCTCGGGAGTTCGACTTTAAGTTCCTTGGTTTTGAATGTTGTGTTTTTATTCCCTCGTTTCGTTGCTATCCAATGTTTTTTTTCTGCGTTCTCGTTTTTGTCTTGTCTCTGAACTGTGATTTTTTTAATAACTGCAACCTTTTTCCTTAGTTATTCTATTGCAATGGGTTTTAGACTAAGGGTAGCAGTAATGATTAGGGGAGATCGGATAATCTTTTCTCTCGGGTGGTAAGCAGAGCGAAAAATCATATCTGCCATTTTGATATCGAATGTTGTAATGATGTTACTCCTCATAATAAAGAAGCGGTTAGTCTAATGGTTACCATATACAGACGTATGAAAAATAAAATGTCATTTCGAGAGAGACAAATTAAGATATAAAGATTGCGCTTTCAAGTTGCAGTTTTCATGATTTTCCAAAAGAGGTCTATCAACGCAACACGTGAAATAAAAAAAAAGGAAATTAAGTTGCACTAAAGTAACCCGTACTACCATGTCAAAACGGTACACATCAATTTTGCATCTGTGTACTTGGATTTGATATGTTCCTCCACAAATAATAGCTAAATTTCTTGCCAAGGTGTCACTGATTTCAACAATCAAACTGATTACATTTATTCAAAGCATCGAACTTAGGCATATGTGGCATTTACGTCTTCCATTTGTTGTTAAATATCATATTCTATATAAAAGTTCAGAAAAAATACAAAAGTAATGGAGCGGGTGGAAGGCTTTTATATTTTCAATTCTGTCACACAGATTCTGAAAACAAGAGGCTCTCAAATATCTGTTTAAGCTAAAATTACGACTGTTTCTATGTTTTGTTAAAAATTAACAAAAATTATCTTAATTGAAACCTCTTGTAGTTCACAATCAAAATCAAGGACTGTTGCCAAGGACGAAGAAGTTCTTTTTAACAATTAACCGTTTATTATTCTTTCTAGTCTTTGTCATTGGGATATCTCCGAAACAAACATAATTTAAAAAATATACTTCGATTTCTGCAAACATAAATATAAGTTTAAAGCATAGGTAACAAATCAAACCAAACTTTTCACCAGTGATTTTAATCACCTATCTATTACTAAAATACAGAAATATTTGTATTGTTCGATGTGTGACCTTGTCTTGCATTAGAAAATAAACATGTTATATGTCGATTGCTTCGAAACATTTTGATGAATTCTCTTGTGTTAAAACGAGCAATATTTTTTCAAGGGAATGGTAGCAGTATAATTTTACGGGGAAAACATTTTCAAAGGCATAGCAATTGCCAAAACTTAATCTTAAATGATAAAACGTGCACCTTGAACATGACATGCATTCCTTAGGGCGTTTATTCATTCTTTTTACCGTAAACGGAACTAAGAAAAATTATTTCATTTTTTTTTTACAAAACCGTCATTGTTTATCTTTTTGTTATCTTTACATATAAAACTTGGATATGGATATAAAAAAATTGCATTGAAATTATGGCTCGGTGAAATACAGATTGTCATTGTAAACTTTCCTAATCTGACTCAACTGCTTTTGTTCTTTCGATTTGATATGCATTGAAGAGACAGATGTTTTTGAAACGACTATCTGCAAAATCTGAATCTATTGTGACTTTGGAATTTAGTAATTCATTACTATTTTACCGTTGCCTCTGCTGGAAGGTATTTACCAACCTTGTAGTCCAGTACCTTGGTGCTGGTTTTAAAACCAATTTCATTTAAAAACTTGCCACCAAAATTTTCTTAAACCTAAGAGGCAAATTTCCTTCGTGTTTTTCGCTGTTTGGCTTTTCATTTAGTTATTCAAAACTTGATGAGAAGTTCGAAGTAGAGTTATTAACTTTGAGTAAATATGTCTACTGTTGGTAGATAATTTAGTGTGTTAAAACTAGTATAGAATTAAAACGGTTTAAGCACAAATTAGTTTGAAGATAATGTATTAGTTGATGTAAAGAAAAGCTAGTTTATTATCCTCGTTGTCACAATTTTTGAGCAACACTAGCAATTTTTGCATAACTATTAAAATTTTTAATCGATCTCGCAGTTAACTCCGCTAAATTTTAATCAATGTTCGCAAATAATCACATAAATGTAGCAATTTTCCATCTAAAAACCCTAAGCTGCCATAAAGTGTTTGGCTTAGCGGACTTCTTATTTGCATAAAATCCAAAATAGTCAAAGTACATAGGCATACGAATACCAAAGCAAATAGACAAAAGAGGGGGAATAACTGAAATCAAAACTACAAAAGCAGGGCAACAATGAGGCAACACAAATATTGCTAAGGTCAACCAAGTTGCAAAAGTCATATTGAACCATAGTCAAAGTCTACATCTCAAGCTTACATTCTAAAAGTGATCTACGGTTGTTTAAGGAACACATTGCATGTAAATAACAAATAACGGATTTACTGTTAATTCATTTTCTGCACAATTATCATATTTACTGTTCGATATTTATATGCTGTGTAGTCTTTTTAAGGTGATGAGTCAAAACAGAATGTAAGCGTGGGTTGTAAATCTTGATTTCGATTAAGTGAAAGTTTTGCCACTTGTTTGACCTTAGCAATAGAAACAACAGGACAAACAAACATAAAGCAAAGAAACAGAAATGAAAGTCACGGCAATAAAGCACCAGCAGTATAAATCGCCATGTAAACCATAGTTATTAGATGACTTCACAAATAGAGCGACTTACCGTAACATATACTAGTATATGACTAACAAAATACCGAAGTTACTTAGAATTTTGTTTTTGCATATGACCATTTCGACAAGTTATGTCTCTTCGATGCAGATGAATTCAAAATATTCAGAAATGCATAAACCGAAATATGTGTAAAAGCTCATATATGTCTTGTTTATTTGTTTGACATATTTTCGTTTTTTTCATCTTTTCATCACAACAGCTAACTTAGGATTAAAATTTTCACATACAATTAAATTCCTATTGGAATAAAAGAACGTAAGATTTGACCCTGACTTTGATTTGCCCACTATAAATGTTTTTGTTCTGTTGGCATTTAAGAAAAAAACATCATTCAATGTTCTTTCATTTCATGTTAATTCCATTATATACAATTTGTAATTGCTACACAAATATGTTGCAGCTCTAAAGCCACAGAAAAGGTAAAAATTAATCGAGAAAAGATGTCAAAATTTTCGGCAATTTAGTAGATACGAAGGAGACAAAAAATCTATGGGACATTGATCCACTTTGTATAACAGGCAATATATGCTACATGGCTGTCTCTTTTTAACAAAAAATATATTTTGAACTTAATCAAGCAGCCTGGAAATGGAGAAGATAAAAAAAAATAATCATAGTATGGACTGTTTTACATCATGTCATATCAATGGAAAGTTGAAAGCCTTATTAAAAAAACTAAATACCGAAGTTACTGTGAATTTAATTTCTGCATATGCGCATTTCGACAACTTATGTCTCTTCAGTGCAGATAAAATCTAAACGTTTGGAAGACCAGAAACTCAAACATGTTTAAACCTGACAGAGAACAAATAACCAATGTGATCTAAATATAGAGCCAAAAATTAGCTAAGGACAGAGCTTTGCATGAGGGAGATACTCCTTAGTTTTCAACAAAATTTACAAAAAAATTCGATATTCTAAGGTTCCAAATATGATCGGCATTCGGGTCAGCACCGAAGTACTGGCTACTGGGCTGGTGAATACCCTTGGACGGATGTTTTTAAATTTTAGTATGAGATTTCTTGGCAAAAGCTCAATTCTGGGTTTCAATTCCGGGTTCCTGGCCTTGCCCTTTTCAGAAAAAGGGGCCATAAGGGATTAAATCGGTTATTTTCGGGACTGTTGACAGCATAACTTTGTTTCTAGTGGATAGATCATTTTCAAATTTTAGTATGATGTTTCTTGGCACATGCTTAAGACCTGGATATAATCTTATTTCACATATTTGACTGTAGAATCTTTATTATGTATCAGATTTTAATTGGACTCCTCATGAAACTTCCAATCTGCAGTATGCCAACGGATTTCACGTGGCATGTACCGTTCATGAGATAAATGGGGCCCAAACGGGGCGAATTTCTAAAATTTTTTATCTTTTTTAATTTGTAGTCCCATTTTATTTTGCAATGGATTCCTCATGAAAAAATAATTTGGTGCTGCACCATCAGATTTTTGATAACTTGTTTCCTTTCTGAACTATAAGGGGCCAAACAGGGTCAAAATTGCAAACATGCAGATAACCTTAAATGAATATTTTTCATAGGATTTAGAAGGGATTGTTTTATTTGGAGTCCTCTCGTTGTAATCTTTCAGTAGTATGTCAACGGAATTGGTGCAGCTCTTACCGTTTCCGAGCTATAAGGCGTCAAAGGGACAATTTTTCAATATGTGAAATCATTATTTTTCATGAGATTTTGATATGATTTTCTTTGGATTTCACTTGATGTAAGCTTTTAGTGATTAGTCAACAGATTTTCCATAGTTCTTACTAATTTTTATGAATAAGTGATCAAAAGGGTTGATTTTTTCCCCTAGTTTGTGTCCAGCTAATTACTGTGTCAAGCTTCTTCTTGAGTCCATCTAATTATTTAATCAAGCTCTTTACTTTGTCCACATTCACTTTAAATAAACTACTCTTGTTCGAATTTCAGTGGTCGACATGCTGCGGTCGAACCATGCTGCGCTCGGCATAGCCCTTTATTACCTTCTTGATTTATGCAATTTCTGTATGGAGTTATTTACTTGTTAAGGCCGATGGAGTGAATGCACACGAGACATAGTCTCTACATGTATTATGAGAGTTTTTTTTTGTTTTATGATTCTAGGGCACTAAAACAGCGATTGCATATACCAAAAACAGTTGAAAAATAATGCATTCTATAAAATTTCTTAAAAGAAATATACTTTTAACCTACTTATATTGCATCTGATGTAAACGTGAGGGTTATTACCTGTGATAAATCATAAGATCGTTTTTATTAGCTATACCTGCCTGCTGGTAGTAAATCGATATTAAATTCAACTCATAAGTAAGTTTTAAGGAAAACAGTTTTTGGTGTAACCTGGTACAGGACAATTTGAAAATCATTTTATCGCATCCCATTACCAGCAATTTGTGCAGCAGATACTCACATCCCATTACCAGCAATTTGTGCAGCAGATACTATTTTAACAGCAACTGGGGCAGCAGCTAGATTCTATCTTACCAGCAACTGGGACAACATATATCATCTTGGCCAAAAGACGCTACAAGTTGAAATCAAACGTGACAGGTAGGTTGATATCGTCGTATATGGTACATTATTCAATATCTTTAAGTTGTTTTAAGCATACTTTCGTATTTTTCATATATCTGGGAACCTTTCTCCAACATTTAATGCAACGTCAACTAACAAACAATATCAAGAGGTAATAAAGATATTTTTTCGTTGTTGTACATGCAAGTTTTCACACTAAATTCTAAATTCTTATACCCCTTTAAAATTAGAATCAGTTATTTATGATATAACGCGGTATCTTCTTTCTCGGTCTTACGCAAATGTCACTTTCATGGCTTATTGCTGGTATCTATATCGTGTATCCCAGCAGTTAATGTGTCTACCGGAATCTACATGTAATACTTGAAGTGTGTATGCATGTATGTTACTGGTATCCCTTTACTACATTTATAACTTGAAAATGATTTGTAACCGGTATTTTTATGACAACTTTTTGTGCTGAAAGAATCATGTATAAATATTTTGAGAGTTTAAAACTTATGAGTTATGAGTATGAAAAAGAAAGGAAATGGGGTAAATGTTAAGGAGACAACTGTCCATCTCCAGGTTAAAACGACCCAAAACATAGCATCTAGGGGTCATCGCACGATGATTTTTACTTTTTGTTTGTACTCTTAAGGTTACTTGTTCTGTGTCAGCTTTACCATATCTTGAGATAACCAGTCTTCCAAATATTTCGACATGATCTTTACTAAAGAAACGTAATTTGAACACCATCAGTAGAAATTACATTTTCTGTAATTCTTCTATCCTTTGATTTATCCCCACATTCATCAAGTAACAAAATTTAAGAAAGGAAAAATCCTAAACAATATGACGGCACTATAAGCAATTTAAAAACCACACTGGCTATTTCATACCAAAAGGTCAGTATTCGAATTTGCACCTCATATCCGTTCGGATATTAATTTTGTTGATGTTAACGCTGTTCAATGCCAATCCCATTAGGTTTAATCGTATAGGTAACTTGCCTTTGATATCATGTCGCATTTTTTGTTGGCTACAAAAGGCGCAACTTTCGATATAATACCATTTTTCTATCTGCACCAGTATCATAAATCTGGACTGCCTGCAGCAAACATTTTGACCTGTCTCACTCATGCACGAGGTGTTTTATTCTTACCACCTGTTTATAATGCCCGCATCGTACTATTTTATAATGCCAAGTTTTCTTGCGATTGACTCGATGATTGCCCTGTAGTTGTTTTCACGTTGTGATTGTCTTCTTTTGGTCTTATTGTCAGGCAACGGTTGACAGCAACTGTAGGAACACTGTGTTAATTGTTTTATTGTTTGTTAACAATCCTGCATCCGTCACCAAAAGCGAAGATACATAGATGTAGCGTTGTTCGCTATCAAAGGGCTCCGCTAGGAGTTGGTTGTTCATCAGCAATCAATTGGTTAAGATGGGACCGGTGCTGGGGCGCCTTTAACTTGCTATGAGGTATGAGCGAAGCTCATTGTTGAAGGTTTCATGGTGACATGAACAATAATAAAAGCGTTGTTCTATCGAATAGTTCTACAATGCATTTGTAGACTTTGTCTCATGTGCATTTACTTCATATACTTTCAATGTTTATGAAATATAGTTCCAGGTGATCTTATTTTCATCAGCTTTTAACGCGACTTTAACTTTTAAGTTTCGTCACAAATCATGCATGAGATATAGGACATTTTCTATTCTGGTTTTTCGTATCTTGCCGAAGAACAATGAGTAAATCCTGCTTTATATTTAGGTCAAGGTGACCAACATCAAGTACGATGCATATATGAATAAAAGGTCATTCATCCATGACCTGTACTTCAGTTGATACGTGGACTTAACCTTGTGACTGATGCAAACGAATGAAACGCTTTATCCCCTCCCAACTGCGATCGGCGAGGGGTACCGTAATGAGAGGGAGTTAGATGAAAACAGAGGTATCTTTATACCATCACGAAAGGTCTAGCAGCTTTTTCACATGAAGTCTAATCCAAAAAGTTAAAGTTGAATTATATGGTTCAATATTCGTTTGAACTTTTCAGAAAAGAATAATGTTGACATCTAATAAAATTAACATAAATCTGTAATTCATAAATTGTATGATTGTTTCACTTCTTATCATTTTTTTTTCAATCGTAATATTTCTCTTTCTTTGACACCTCAGGTGAATATTCCACTATAATATAATTTGATTTTAACCGCGATAGTTTTTTTCGCAACACTTAATTTGTTCCAAATTCAAAAAGCATTGAAGTTAAAGAGCACAAACAATTTTATCATTGTGGACATGTAAATGACAAAGTAAATATGACACCTAAGTGCCTCGAACTGGTAGTTAGAATGTCATTCAACTTAAAAAGATAATTGTTAGACTTTATGAATATGTGAACAGCTGGTTTCTCCTACATTGGATTAACACTGAAAGATGATAATACCGTTATAAGTATAAGGTAACTACATTAATGTACAAAATGCGTTGTAAATTTGAAGTTTCGGTCCAAAATCTGGTTCAAGATTCTTTCATCGCTTAATAAGGGGATGATAATTTCTTTTAACTGTCTACGACCTTTCCATTACAATTGCTGTTGAGTTGCTACCGGACACTACCGCAATGGAAAGGGAGGTTTGGCTAGTCATGAAACAGGTTTAACCCACCATTTCTTTTGAAATGCCGTACCAAGTCAGGACTATTGCGGTCGACAATTTTGCCGGTGGTTTCCACCTGATTCGTCTTTTTGTCCCATGGACTTCGGCTCTTGACCACTCTGCTCGGTAATTATACCCCCGCTTTAGCGGGCGATATATAGTGATCATGGTGTCCTTCCGTCTGTTCGTTCGTCCGTCCGCCATAGGATACTTACTTTGTGGCGACAACTCCTCCTAGACCACTTGATGGAATTTATTGAAACTTTCACAGTATGTTAAGTATACATTGCCCTTGTGCATCATCTATTTTTAGTGGGAGCGGGGGTATGATATTATTGAGCTTTGCTCACATTTTTCTAGTTTTATTATTACCCTCATTGACTTTTACCTGCTGCCAGATACTATGGAAAGATTTTATTATATTAGGAGTCGTGGAGGGTATGGGAGTATCTACAGAATTATTTTGCAAATAAAACCATTAGTAAATTGCACAAAAATAAATGATGGTCAATTCCACGAAATTTATTTCCCATCATGCTGTTTCAGATTGCTATTTTTCTTAAGTAATCTGCTGTCATTGTTTGAGTGAACTGTTGAACACGATAGTACACATTTGATGATAGTAAAATTTTATTTGTTTGTTATGCAGCCATGTTTAGACTTGACATATGAAAGCTAGATAGAAAATACCCTAAATGTATTTAATATAAATAATATGAATATTTCAAAGAAATATGCTTCGAAAGTGTAAACTTACATGTACCACTACGAAATGGTAACCTTATTATCTCTCGATTTTGTTAACTAGTTGACATTGCAGCTTTAATATTTGGAGACAGGTTCCCAATTATATGATCAACTCTAAAGTATGCTTAGTACAACTCAAGTTATTAAAAATGCACCAAATACAATAATTTCAACCTTCCTATCATGCTTGATTTCAACTTGTAGCGTCTGTATGGTCAAGAAAGGATCTACTGCCTCAGTTGCCGGTATTAGGGTGTGTTTATTATGCCATAACTTGTCAACAAAATCATGTATTTGTAGCAGGTAGGGGGAAAGAAATAGAGGATTTTGAGCACATTTGAGTTACCTATGACTTTTTCTGTTTAATAATATATGGTCGAACCTAAACAAAGTGTTTTAACCGATTTTGTATTACATTTTCAAAGGTATTTTTTCTCTTTACAAGGTCATTCATATTGGTTATTTGATCTCTATCAGTTTTTAAACATCTTTGAGTTTCTGGTCTCCCAAACGTTAAGATTTTATCCACACTGAAGACATTAGTTGTCGAAATGCGCATGTGCAGAAAGTAAATTCACAGTAACTTCGGTATTTAGTTATTTGTTACCACTGGGTCGATGCCACTGCTGGTGGACTGTTAGTCCTCGAGGGTATTCACCAGCCCAGTAGTCAGTACTTCGGTGCTGACCCGAAAGCCGATTATATTTCGAACCTTACAATATCTAAATTTTTGTAAATTTTGTTGAAAACTAAAGAGTATCTCCCTTATGCAAAGCTCTGTCCTTATCTGATTTTGGCTTTACATTTAGATCATATTGGCTATTTGATCTCTATCAGTTTTTAAACATCTTTGATTTTCTGGTCTCCCAAACGTTTAGATTTTATGCGCACTGAAGAGACATTAGTTGTCGAAATGCGCATATGCAGAAAGTAAATTCACAGTAACGTCGGGATTTAGTTATTTAGACAGTGCATGAACTTTATTTTGTACCTAATAGCTTTTTGGCTTGACGATTGTAAAAAAAATGGGAAGAGTAGATCGAATGGATTTTTAATAAGAAACAGATCTCGTTTTGATTTACTTCTTTTTCTTTTTTTAATATCAAGACAGACACATTCTCATATGATAAACATGTAATAAAGAAACAGGTGTTTCCTAAGTGTTATCAAGACGTAGGGGAGATGAATGGACACTTCAACTGACGAAACGAGCACAGATTACAAGAGCAAAACAAAAAAACAAAAAACAAAAAAACCGAGACTATACCATTACTGAGTATTCAATTATTTTTTTCCGATTAATTAAGTGATGTTGCTTGTGTATGTGTTTTATTTATATCAGCTTTTTGTAACGCTGTTAAATTTTGCTTTTTACAGTTATGCACAATGAAGGTGGCGGTAATTGGAGCAGGTGCCAGTGGATTAACTGCCCTGAAATGTTGCTTAGATGAGAAATTGGATGCAGTTTGCTATGAAAGGACAAATGACATAGGTAAACTTAAGTAAATATGAAATACTGTAAGACGAGGTAACGAACCAAGTGAAATTTCGATCCTCGAATGTCCAAACGCATGGGACAGCTTGAAAATAAACACTGGCAAATTAGTAGAGGAAACATTGTAAATATATAGCATAACAAATAGACGTATATCAAGTTCAACAACATGTTAAATTATAACACAAAAGGACATAAACAGTAACAAATTAAAATTAATGTACCCCTCCATTAAGTACCTCTGAAAGCTATATGTGATTTGTTCTGCAAGTGACACTCATTTAAAGTGTTTATTCTTTTCTTTCAAATGTATTGTTCTCATTTTGGTGTCTATTGTCCGACTTGTAAGGAAAAAGCAAGGTAGACTCGCATACAAAATATCAGACCAATACAAATAGTTTAGAAAAAAAGTGAGGTAAACTGTCATTTTACTAAAATTTTCTAATTCCATAACTCCGTCAAAAATCAGTGGACCGGAACAAAACTTTAACTTGGTCTGTAACTTATCAAGGTAGACACACATACAAAATATCAGATCAATATCTGCAACAGTTTAAAAAAAAAGTGCGATAAACTGATATTTTACTAAAATTTTCTAAGTCCAAGGCCCACAACTCCGTAAAAAATCAGCGGACCAGAACCAAACTTAAACTTGATCTGTAACTCATCAAGGTAGACTCACATACAAAATATCAGACCAATGCCTGCAACGGTTTAGAAAATAAGTGCGGAAACTGATGTGGGACTGGCAGACGGACGGACGGACAAAGCGCAAACCTAAAGTCCCCTTCGGCTATCGCCGGTAGGGGACGGATGGACGGACAAAGCGCAAACCTAAATCCCCCTTTGGCTATCGCCGGTAGGGGACTAATAAATTCCCAGCTGCATTAAAAAGTTTTGGATTTTCTAATATCATTAGATGTAAAAAAATTTGCCCACTATTAAGATTGATACATTTTTTTACTTCTTGATTAACTGTTAAATAATTTTTTTTAACAATTCAACATCAAACTTTTTTGTATTAACATTAGGTGGTCTTTGGAGATACAGTGATGAAGTAATAGAAGGACAGTCATGCGTAATGAAGTCCACTGTGATCAATACCAGCAAAGAAATGATGTCCTATAGTGACTGTCCAATTCCAGCAGAATATCCTATATACATGCACAACACAATGGTCCAAAAATACTTCCATTACTATGCTGACCAATATAAACTGAAGGAACATATAAAATTCGGCAAAGAGGTAACCGTATTTGAAAAAAAGTTATCAAAATAAACTTACTTACAATATAGGCACATTAGCGTATAAAAGGTATTGGATACAGGAGAGATCTGAGATTAAACTTTTTTTTTGTCTTTCCAATTCGGGCGAACCGCCTTTCTATTAATTCATAAAATCGTTTGAACTTCTTATTCCGAACGAGCCTTTTCCTATCAATAGAAAATTACCAAGTTAATTTTCTACACATGTTTCAAGTAACCTCTTGTCAGCAGCACTAAAATGAAATATTATTGAAAACCATAATCCAAAAGTTAGTTTTTATTATCAGTGACTAATTTTGTTGAACTTCTTTTAGCACATTGTGTTTTTCTATAAAGCTATATTAGTGAAAGTGGCTTCCGACAAACATTCTTTTCTTTGCTTCAAAAGTCTTAAACGGATAACTTCTTTTTCAGTTTTGTATGATTAGTTCTCATTTCCACTTCATGATATTTTCAACAAATTTAATCTTTTTATGATGCTTAGGTATAAATTGTATGAAAAGACGGATTATATCTGTTCTCAAAAAAACGTTTTGTTTTTATAAAGATTCTTCATATCAACAAGAATATTAATTTCGCCAAAACTGGTCAATGGGACTTGAAAATCAAAGACAGAAAGTCTGGGCAAGTAGAAGACTTGGTATTTGATGCTGTGATGGTTTGTACCGGACATCATGCCGACAAAAAAGTTCCAGATTTCCCGGGAATGTCTAACTTTAAGGGGAAGGTTGTGCATAGCCACGACTACAGAACACCTGCCGGATTTGAAGATAAAAGAATTTTGGTAATTGGCATAGGAAATTCAGGAGGAGATTTATGTGTTGAACTAAGCCGGGCTGGATCAAAGGTAATGGATTCCAAATTTAGTGATACAAATTCATAGATGTACAGTATTTATAGCTAGGCCAATTAAAGTTTGGTCAAAAACATCTAATATTAATGAAATTACACATTTTTCCACGTTGAATAGTGTTTAACTACTTTTTTTCGCTATTCAAATGGTTCAGCAAACTTCACATTTTAGGCCATTTTCGTTATTCACAAAGATATAGCGAAACTCCACATTTTAGCCGATGTAAGAAGATATATTTTGTTGAGATCTAAAACAATAAAGCAAAAATAAAGAAGAGGGAAAATCCAATCACACTTGAAAACATACAAAATAGTCTAATGCCTTTGTTAAATCTCTGCTTAAAAATATTCCAAGAAGGTTTTAATTCTCCAGATGTGCTGGTGTTTGTTTCTTTTCGACATACTGAACATGGAAATGATGGTTCAGTCATATTAAGTGACTTGATGTAAGCTCCTATACACGCTGCAGCTGTTGTTAGTGTACTATTGAAAAGTTGAAAGGTTACTAAAATTGCAAAATATGAAATATGGTTTGACGATGAAGGCATTGACTTGTTAATCAATGTGAGGCAAAGTATATAAGTTAAAAAGAGGGAAACACAGAAACCGATCTTTTCTCCGGAATCGTCTGGAATAAAAAATGACAATAGATTAAGAACCATCAAAAGAAAAATAGGTAGAAAAACTGTTAGCATTTCATATAATGATCGCCGCTTAAGTACAATTGTCCATGCCAGCATTGAATATGTGGATCCATTATATGGCTCATCAAATTGCATCGTTTCAAAGTCTTTTAAGTGCCAGTGATCATTGCTGGCATACAAGGATGAAAACCAAGTACCATGGTCATGCTTGAAAATTAACAAATTCGTATCATAAATCCAGCTCTCAAGATATAAAGGGCATTTTTGTGTATCGAATGGATAAGCAGTCACATTTAATTCGCATAATATTTGGAGTTGCTTAGAGGGATACCACTTTACCTGGCCGGTATATGAAATCACCACGTAGTCTTCATTACATTCCAGAAGGCGGTCACTTATAGAATTGTGAACTATAATGGGTGGTATCCAAACTTTTTTACAATTCACGTAAATGTATTCAATCCCATCATAATCGTTTATATTCCATTTAAGAAAATCATCATCCCATGTTAAGTCCCAAAATGCTGTCAATGTTAAAATCTGTGATGGTTCGTCAAGATTTATGATATAATCCAAAGCCATTTTCATAGACACTTGTATTTGTTCGCCACTCAGTCTTTTCGGTAGTAATTCTGTGTCATAATTTTTAAATATTCTTGTTTTTAAATTCAATTGTTGTGTATAGCGATCTTCCTTTGCATAGCTAAATTCCACTATTAGCAATGCATACGCAAAATAGAATATTCTTAACATTATAATGTGCCAGTCTTTCAAGTTTGCTTCTTTTTTGAGTGCAGTTTTGTAACATCTTCCATTTAGAACTTATCATACGGTTTACCCATCTGACAACGTTTTAAATTTACTACCGCTATTTGTGTCAACACTTATCCATAAAAAGGTTGATGCCATTATCTCCAATTTTGAAAAAAAAACTATGTAAACAGATGTCGCCATACATGGAAGAAACAGACAAAAACATCAATTAAAAATTAAAAATATATCAATTATATTATTCAATGTTATGTGATCTTTGCAAATATTTTTAACGAACATTAGATATATATGAATTGACAATTAAGCTCAATCCTTTCGTGGTTGCTCTGTATGGTACGGTACTCTATTCATAAGATATATAGATCTTATTAATCTACGCTAATGGAGGTGCAACAATTTCTATGATGACAGATTATATCTCAATTAATGAAAAACGTGATATATTGTTAAATGTAAAGATCACAATTTTGAAAATTCAATAAATGCGGCTTCGCATGTTGTTCCAACATTCTACTAAGTTTCTACCGTCGCTCTTAGTGTCACCGTGAAATCCCCGGAAAACGGTAATTTTCCCGCATTTTTCGATTTCCATGGTAAGGAATGCCATTTTGAAAATGACGATATGGACTTCTCAAGTTTCAATGCCCTAGCTCTAACTGTCTCTGAAAATTCGTCCTGACAAGTTTGAGAAAGAGAACGGCAATTAACTAAATTTGCAAACACGAGCAATAGCTGATGTCATGCCAGGATTACATGTTGTTCGCAGAATCAAAATCCACCTAGAAATCAATTATGTTTTGAAAGCGGACAACATTATTGAAATGTTAACGTATTTTGAAAATGGCGACCATGTTTGGTAGGAGGTGTCTGATCACAAAAATATAATAACTATTTTCTTAAAGCTCCAAAGTCCCCAACAATGACAATGCTAATCTCCCGTTAAGTTCACGTAGAAATAGATCTTTCCAATGTTACTGCCTATTATGTCGCATAATTTTCGCCCGATATGCAACTTATTAGTTCAATTTCTCTTTGTTTCTTACTGATGGATCACTGCTATGTTAATCCTAAATAGCGGTGCACATGATCTCACCCATGTTTTTTTATTGGGTCCGTGTTGTTCATTTTTGTATATATGTGTGTCTTCATTTTCTTTTCTGTGTCGTGCTGGTGTTTCTTTGTTTTTCCGATGTTGCAATTGTCCTTGCATTGTTCGTTTTAGACTGACGGTTCGGTTCTCACTTGTTTAAGCATAACGCGAAATGGATCGAATAATTACTTTCATCCAGATTCTCAATTAATTATTTAACTGCATTTCGGTATTTTGTTGTCTTGGTTTGACAAGATTTAAATTCCAATCCGACATTTTTAGTTCGCCTCAACGAAGTTGAGGGGGACTATTGGAGTACCCCGGCGTCCGCGTCTACGTCCGCGTCCGCGTCCACATTTGGGTGTATATCTTGGCAACTATGCATGGTAGGGTCATCAAACTTTACATGCAGGTGCATTTTGGGTTGACTCACAGCCTCCGAGAAAATTAGGCCTCTTTGACCTATATTTTCCGCTTGAATGACTTACATTCAAGTTTACGTCCGAGTTCAGATCTCAGTCACTATACATGGTAGGATCATGTAACCTTGCATATGCATGCATCTCTGATGGTAGGTCAGCATCCAGGCACAATAAGGTCACCTTAACCTATATTTTCCGCTTGAATGACTTACATTCAAGTTTACGTCCGAGTTCAGATCTCAGTCACTATACATGGTAGGATCATGTAACCTCGCATATGCATGCATCTCTGATGGTAGGTCAGCATCCAGGCATAATTAGGTCACTTTGACCTACATTTTCCGCTTGAATGACTTACATTCAATTTTACGTCCGAGTTCAGATCTCAGTCACTTTACATGGTAGGATCATGTAACCTTGCATATGCATGCATCTCTGACGGTAGTTCAGCATCCAGACAAAATTACGTCACTTTGACCTATATTTTCGGCTTCAATGACTTGCATTCAAGTTTACATCCGAGTTGAGATCTCAGTCACTATACATGGTAGGATCATGTAACCTTGCATATGCTTGCATCCCTGATGGTAGTTCAGCATCCAGGCATAATTAGGTCACTTTGACCTATATTTTCCGCTTGAATGACTTACATTAAAGTTTACGTCCGAGTTCAGATCTCAGTCACTATACATGGTAGGATCGTGTAACCTTACATAGGCTTGCATCTCTGATGGTAGGTCAGCATCCAGGCAAAATTAGGTCACTTTGACCTATATTTTCCGCTTGAATAACTTACATTCAAGTTTACGTCAGAGTTCAGATCTCAGTCACTATACATGGTAGGATCATGTAACCTTGCATATGCATGCATCTCTGATGGTAGGTCAGCATTCATACAAAATTAGGTCACTTTGACCTATATTTTCCGCTTGATTGACTTACATCCAAATTTACTAAAGAGTTTAGATCTAGGTCACTATACATGTTATGAACATGTAAACTTGCATATGCATGCATCTCTGATGGTAGGTCAGCATCCAGGCAAAATGAGATTACTCTGACAATGTGCCATAACGAGGCGAACTTTATAATCGTTGATTACCTATGTTTTATTTCAATAATAAATTATCGTATCATTTCCGAACACGCTGTACCCGACATTTATTACTGAATAGGATGATTACAAAATTTTAATGTTTGATTCTTAGCAATATACTGATTAATGATTTGTTTGTTTTAAGACTTTTCTCAGTACAAGGCGAGGCAGTTGGGTATTTCATAGAATAGAAGATAATGGCATGCCATTAGATATGGTCATATCAACACGGCTATTCATAGCAGTGAGAAATCTTATTCCTGCTGGTTTGTTTGAAACCTTGATGAGAAGGCATTTGAACTCCAGATTCGATCACACCATGTATAATATGAAACCCAAACACAATGTATTCTCTCAGCATCCTACCGTAAACGATGAGTTAGCAAATAGATTGGCATCAGGAACACTCAAAGTGAAACCAGACGTTAAAACATTCACGGAAAATGGCGTCATATTTGAAGATGGCACTAAAGAGGATATAGATATTGTTGTCTTGGCAACAGGATATAAGTTTGGTTTTCCCTTTGTAGATAAGTCGGTTATTGACGTTAAGGAGAATCAAGTTGAACTTTATAAATATGTTTTCCCACCGATTTTAGAAAAGCCTACACTAAGTGTTATAGGATGTTTCCAGCCATTTGGGGCTATCATGCCGATATCAGAAATGCAGTGCCGATGGGTTACACGAGTGTTTCAGGTGAGAATGAATAATACTATCAAAACACATTTTTTTCCAAAATTATCATCATATTGATAAATTTTGATGGGTCGAAAGTAGACCTGTGTTGACAAAGCTTAACGGAAAGATTGGGCCTGGTCATAATAGTATTTTCGAGTTTCGATTTACATCGATATGATATGCACTTACAATGAAAATTACAAACTAAAATTTGATGATAGGTCGAATGCATATTTTCAACTAATATGCACGACATTTTTAAATCATATTCAGTATGCTTTATATTTGCCAATTAGAAGATATTCATGATATAAAAAGTGGGTGTCCGTGTGCAAACTTCTCTAAGTGAATTTGAACTGGATAAAATTAGAAAATGTGAAGAGTGGGCCATATAATAGCATAGGCCATAATCAAATTATTTGTTGTATTAGATCACAGTAATACTTTTTTGTTTAAATAGAAATGTGCAGATTGAAATAGCTTAAGGTGTCTGCAGGGTATTTATTTCCCGGTATATAATTTATGTTGTAACACAGGTTTTTGTGATAATTAACTGATTAAACGTTCATCGTGTTCATATAGAAATGATAAGGCAAATGACCGTATGAGAGAAAAACTTTTAAAGTCTATTTGTATTTTGGATTTTGTTTATACTTTTCATATTTTTCTGTAGTATTATCATATGAAATTCTATATTTTTTTTTCAAATGTTCTCCCTTGCGTAATTTCCTTTCAAATGAATACGAGATTTATAGTCGTTGTTATCTGACGCGTGCTTTCACAATGAAAATGTTGTTAAACGGATTTAAAAAAGTGCGCGTTTAAATGATGTAGAATTATTTTTAGCAAAATTATAATTTTGTTAACTTGAGATTTTACTGAACCATGATAAATTTGTGTTGATAATATATTTAAAAATGTTAAGATCACATTCTCCATAATAGCTTATGCTAGCAAACCATATTATAAACAACATTTTATTAAGTTTCGAAGGGACTTATCATTTAGTGAACGTTAAAAAAATTATCCATCATTAGAAATATAGAATTATGGTCTGGAATTAGTTAAGTTATTTATGGCTTTAATTAATCTTCTTGCCTTTCTTTATTCTCTATCATAAGAGCTAACTAGCTATTTAGTCCTTGTAAAAAAATCTTATATATCAGGGTGATTTTAGCATTTTCAAGTCACAATTCCCAAGCTGACACAATCTATCCCACTTAATTACAGAAGCAAAATTGTCTATTCATTGAGTTTTGTCTCTTGTCTCGTTATCATACACTTCAGTTACGATCATGGTGAACGAAAGGATATGGAGTAAATGCACATGAGACAAAGTCTCTTCAAATACATGGTAAAAAACAAGCAAAGGAACAACGTTTTTATTGTTGTATTTCATCTTGAAGTCACCATGAGGCCTTCAACGATGAGCTTTGCTTATACCTCATAGAAAGTTCAAGGCGGCCCTAGCACCGGTTTGAGCGGAATTCTTTACTACTTGTCGAGCAACGCTGCATCCATGTCTTTACTGGTCATTGGTGCGGGTTTGTCAACAAAGATTAATTAAACTGGCAAAGTGCTCTTACAATCACTGTCATCCTTTGCCCGACAAAAGCACTAGTGTGTTAAGCTAGTGGACGATTACAACATATAGACAAACACAGGGCACTCATCAAGTCGAATGTAAGAAGACTTGGCATTATAAAATAGTTAGATGTGGGCACTTTAAACAGGCGGTCAGAATGTTATGTATGATCGACTGTTCAGTCAAACCTTAACATTGACATAAATGATGCAAGGTTGACACCTTGTTCTTCTTAATACCGAATAGCCCAGATGATTGCTGCTTGTCGTTACTGCTGAGAACTAAAAGAGCAATTTATTAATTGAAGTTGATTTGACATCCCCTGTTACATCTTTCCAAAGTACTTTTCTTTTAATAAAAATTTTGTCCAGTAATAATTTTATATGAATTATGTAGGGACCATTACAACTGCCAAGTAAAGACAAAAACATTTAACTAATTATTGTTGATTTGGCATCATTTGTTACATCTTTCCAAAGTATGTAATTTTTTTGAATAAAAATTTTGTCCAGTAATGATTTTATATGGATTTTGTAGGGACAATTACAACTTCCAAGTAAAGACGAAATGGTGACTGATATAAAGAATAAGGCGGATGCGATGAGCCAAAGATTTGTTAAATCCACAAGACATACTATACAAGTTGATTATATTGATTACATGGACGAAATAGCTGCACTGACGGGAAATTTACCGGATATAAGTAAATATGAATAATGTCATACATAAAGGGATATTTCAGTTTAATGAGTATCTAAAAAACAAGATATTCCAGTAATGCGATAATAGTGAATGGTGCACATCAATCAAAATTACATTTTAATATTATTCGGTGATGACCCGAAAACCGATTTTATTTAGAAACTTCCAATATCAATTGTAATCTCTTGCAAAGCTCTGTCCTTAGCTCATTTTGGCTTTTCATGTAGATATTTTGATTATTTGTTCTCCATAAGATTTTACAAAGATTTTACAATGATTCGTAATTATATAAAGAAAATGCTTTGTTGTGTTATGTATGAACAAAATATAATAGTGTATTCAGACATGACATGAACAACCTTATTTCCAGAAGTTTATAATGAGTGGTTCAACTTACTCATATATCATGCCAAAGAAGTGAATCCTTTTTTAAAATTATTTCCGAAGGAAGATAATTTACAGTATGAAATTCAGTTATTCCATTGATTTTTACACATTTCTCTCAAAATTTAGAAAAAAATAGTATAATATTCTTTGTTATGTTTTTATATATCAAATGAAGCTTTATTCCGAATTTTTTGTTGAAAATCTTATGACTCAATTCTTTCATAAGTGTTTCTATGTACATTTTTCAACCTTTACTGTTCCAGACACAAATAACTAAATACCAAAGTTACTGTGAATTTAATTTCTGCATATTCACATTTCGACAACCTATGTCTCTTCAGTGCAGATAAAATCTAAACGTTTGGAAGACCATAAAATCAAGTATGTTAAAAAAACTGATAGAGAACAAATACCAATTGGTTTTCAAATTTTCGAAATTGATCAAGAAACTTCATGCATATTTTAAAACTTTTTATACGTAGACTGTGTATAGAAAATAATTTCATATCAAATATAATTTGAATAGAGATAAATTGATCATTTGACAAATCAATCGAAATGACGAAACAATGTTTTATTGATACCCTTAACAGAAGAAGAATGGTAAAAATTCGAAAATTGCTGGAAATTATACAAGAGCCTGTATATATTGATAAAAACATAAACTTGTGGACAAGAGTCCTACCCGTGCTACCTCCTAGAATTCATAAATTAGTTTTTTTTTTAATGATTTACGGTCACATTAAAAATGAAAAGAAATATGTGACATTATTTATTCATTTTAACAATATTTACAAAAATGGCTAGGTAGGTAGTATCCATTGTTTGAAAAACCAAAAAACTTATTAAAAAAGAGTGAGAAGGTGTCGGAAACCACAGCTAATCCCCTTGCCAGTTTGGTTTTTTTTTGCTCAAATAAGTTTCAGACTACAGAACAATTGGCTATAACTGTAACTGAATCATCCAAAATGTTGGTATTGTAAACCAAACAACAATTTTAAGCAGAGTCACCCACACATTAAATGTAGATAAATGTGACCTTACTCTTAATAGGAACATCGTGATTTTCTAAGTCACATCTACTGGCAAAATGTTATTCCTCTGTTTGGGGTAATATTAGATCTGAACGTTTAACACGAACTTTAACTTGATTCACTAATGTAGGTTAAGGTGATAAAATTTTAACTGAAATCTCATGACTACCCAGGGCGTATCTATTGACAAATTATTACGGTATTACTCTTTTTGCTGTAGTATTTTGGACCTGAACTTTAAAGCAAACTTGAAGCCGAATCAAGATTTTGTGCATGAAATGTAGATCAATCTTACCTAATTTTAATAAGGAAACTCTTGATTTTCTAGGGCGCATTTACAGATATTTTACGACAGGATATGGAGACTCCGTCTTACCTGCAGCTGCTCTTATATTTCGGTTCTGGACTTCAACCTGAGTCACTAATGCTTGAAATGTGATCCTTTATTTAACACAAACTATAACTTGAGTCAGTCATTCTTGGAATGTGGGTCAAAATGTCCCAATTTTTATTCCAACAAGAAGAACTACTAAAGGTGCATCTGTGGACAAAAGTTTATCTATCTATGACTTGTGCTTCAGTTGAAACATGGACCTTAACTTTAAGACGAACAAACTAAAGGGTGAACAGGCACAGTGCTATATCCATTCCCATCTTTGTTGCAGGGGATTGAAATATCCTTAACGCATGCACATCTTTGATAATGCAAGTTTAAATATTCAAACTATTTTTTAGATTACAAAATACTGATTTTGGATTTAATCTAGTTTTTGCAAATGTTATCTCTCTTCAGAGCAGATCAATCAAAAAAGTTGGAAATCCATAAACCACAATATGTGTTAAAGCTGATAAATAACAAATTACCAATAGGATTATTGATAAAGGTTCAAAAATGAAATCTAAAAACATATGTTTAGACAAAATTCATATTTTAAAGCCTTTATGTGGAAAAACTGAAAGAATAAAATGTTTTAGTTGTGGCGGGACAATATGTAAAATACAACAGTGATAGTTAATGAAAGCACTATAGACGGGGTCTTCTCCCTCCAAATCTGTCTTTAAATTTGATTTTATTATATTTTAGAATCGTTTTTGCTCCGAGATCCAAAGCTAGCATTTGCATGCTTTTTCGGACCATGTACACCTTATCAATACAGACTCAGCGGACCAGGAGCTTGGGATGGAGCAAGAAAGGCAATAATGACGCAATGGAACAGAGTCTATGATTCACTGAGAGGCAGATCACTTAATTTCCCTGAAAAGCAATCAAAGAAAAAGATGTTCATCATGTTTGTAATCATAGTTGCGGCATTGTGCATTTTAATCCAAGTCAAATGCATGACCTAAAGGAAATGAAACTTTGAAATGCTTTATTCTGCTTCCCATCGTGTATTTGCTATTCGAGATGTAGTACAAGCGGTTGTAAAATTTTGAAAAATAACAAAAGCAACTGCAGATCATTATTTTACTCTGAAATTTTGAGATGTTATATTGTCATAAATGTACATCACATTTAAATATGTATGCTTTCTAATATATAAGCACATTACAAATAAAATTAAGATTTTTAACAAATAAGATTATCTGAATGTGTCATTGCTCGACTTAATACCAGAAATAAATGTTTTCTGTGTTCTCGTTTTGGCCATGTCTTTGGACTTAGATTTTTGTAAATACTACTCCTTTGTTCCTTCGTTATTCTGCTTCCGTTGTTCCGGTAGATATCATTGGTACTGGATTTGGCTTCCTATTTCGATATTTTTTGGAAATGAGCACTTGTCTTTTGACTGCTGATGAGAGGCTACTCCTTGAAAGACGTGTACAGCATAACGAAATTTACTGTTGTTTGCAACTTATTTATTTTTTTTTTGGTATTTTGACCAATCGGGTCGATGCTACTGCTGGTGGACCAGAGGTCCCCGAGGGTATTCACAAGCCCAATACCCAATAGTCAGACTTGTCTGACATGAAAATTGTACCTTGTCTGTTATAAAAATTTTCAGTTTTTATCAAAATTCTTACCCCTCAAAAATACTGAGGCTTCATCCCGTGTATGGCACTCGGTAGATATCCTTGGTACTGGATTTGGCTTCCTATTTCGGTATTTTTTTGGAAATGAGTACTTCTTTTTTTACTACTTTTGGATTATGGCTTTCCATATTATTTGATTTTAATGCTGCTGATGAGAGGATACTACTTAAAACACGTGTACAGCATAACGAAATTTACTGTTTTTATGTAACTTCTTTATTTTTTTGTATTTTTAATACCAGCAGTTTTGCTACATTTATTTTTAATTCCCACAATGCATTGGATTACTGATTTTTGATGCATGTAGTTTCACTTTTTAAATGTTATGACTATATCAGGATACTGATACAAAGGTCTCCCAGATAAACCGTGAAATTATAATACATAATCAGAAACCAGGTCAACACATGATAGCAATCTTTCTTTTGAATTTCACCCAATTCCTAGTCTTTTGATTTTCCCGCTCTTTTAGTTGATTTCTTGAAAACGGGTGCCATATGAAAATTTCAAGACTGAAAACCAATTCCTTAGTGTTAAGCAAACCTCTCTGTAATACTCCATTTAATTTCCCTGAAATCTACGTTCGTTTGATGGCAACAGGCGAAAGAACTTTAGTGAGAAAGCTTTCATATCCAACGCCCTAAACATATTGGATAATCCTGCATAATTGAACGCTGAAATGAAGCGAGTCCTGACTCACGCAACCAAACTTCAAACGGATAGTGTAACTACGAAGATTCCTGAAATAGCAATAATTTGCATAACTTCTGATATGAAAGTGCACCGTCAAGTGGTTTCAGAGAAGCTGCACTAATAAGCTGGTATTTTTGGTGTAAGTTAGTTTGAAAAAAAATTAAATTGTAGCTAGAAATCATACTAAAAATGTAAAATCAATAAAGTACCCTGAAAATCAAAATCATAACACCGTCCACATCTTAAATACCAGCAAAATCATGCACAATAAAGACAGAAATAATATCTATAAAATATTGTAGGAATTAAAGAGACAATGTACCTTATCAACAATATATTGCACAGAAATGACTAATTTCATAAAATCCCAATTGTCTCAGTTCAAAAAACAAGCAGATCTTGGATATATGCACAGTCAACCTGCAGAATGAAAACTTCTTATCTAAAAATGTATGCGGCGTTATCCAGAGAAAAATAATTGACTTATATACAATATTTTGCATCAGTAAAACCCAATTTACATAACAAGATGTAAAATAGTATGCAATTTTACAAGTGTGTAAAACTACACCAGTGATTGTGCTAAATGGAACAAATTCTAAAGTGTGGTTGCTAGGCAAAATTCCCAAAAAGTGGTTTTATAGACTTTCAACAAATTCGAATCACATTTTAAGATTCTAAGTATTAAGAATTTAGTTTTTGGACAAACACTTGTCGAAATATTTTAGAAATCTAATTGGTGAAAATGTTTGTCTTAACTGAAACAAAATCAACATGAGGTTGCACGCGTTGTCGTGGTAGGTATACCCCCACTCGTATCATTTTACGCATTAAAAGTAAAAAATGGCTATGTCCCGACAAACAGGAAGTTGATATCATAAGGCGACCAAAGTGGAACACGACGCATTCCCCCAATATATTAAGTCAAATACCAAATTTGAATTAAATTGGCCCAGCAGTAGCTGAGAAAAGTGCGACGAAAATTTTCACTATGTTCAATAAAGGGAAAAAAAATGGTCAAATCCCGTCAAACAGGAAGTTGATATCATAAGGCGACCAAAATGGGGGATGACGCATTCCCCTATATATAAAGTCAAATACCAAATTTGAAATAAATCGGCCCAGCAGTAGCTGAGAAAAATGCGATAAACTTCGGGCGGACGGACGGATGGACGGAAGGACGGACAAGGGTATTCCAATATACCACCACTCACGGGTGAGGGTATTAAATGTATGGTTGCTGGGTAGAATTCAAAAAGATAAGTAATCTTTGAGACTTTCAAGAAATTTACAAAAACTGGAATCAAATATTTTTGAAATCCAACTAGTGAAATCGTTTTTCTCTAATAGAAATTAAGTCTAAAAGGAAATTAACCAACATTGGAATCTTATATTTTTAAATTATATTGGTGAAATGTTTGTCCTATTCAAATCAAGTTCTAGAAGGACGGTTGCTAGGTAAAATAAAAAAAATAATAATAATAAGTGGTCTTGGAGACTTTCATATAGCACCATCTCAGAATTCAATGATTAATTTTTTTCTAAGTTCAACATTAAGAATAAATTTGACATTTTCAATCAAAACTGTCCGAAAAGGAGGTTTACACATTTTCGAGGTAACTTAAATAGCTGTGTAAAGTTGCAAAGGTTCAGATTTTCACAATATACAAATTACGTACCTATGATGAAAATATGTTTGAGTTCAACGATTGAGTTTAACATTCGCTTTTCAAAATTTCCCCAAAGTTGGGGTGTAAATCTCCAATCGACTGTGCAAATCAAAAGCAGCGGGAAAAGGATGTGTAGAGTTTCAGATTACAAAATTATAATTATAAAAATATGATGAAATAAATAAACTAACTTCAATTCGAAACAAGTGTGGATCGTATTGCAAGGCAATACAGAAGTCCCCTACCGGTGGAATAATTCTTTGTTACAAAAAATGTACACCAGCAAAAAAAATTAAAAGAAGAAAAGTTTTCCGAGCCCAAGGCCCATAATTCGTCAACAATCAATGGACCCAACCCTTACTCAAACTTTATCTGTAACCCATAGTGGTTGACTAACAATGCAAATATCAGCTTAATATCTGAAACGGTTTAGAAAAAAATGTTCGCAAAACCTATATTTTACCGAAATTTTCTCTAAGTCCAAGGTCCATAACTCCGTCAAATATCAATGGAATGGAACCAAACTCGAACTTGATCTGTAATTCATAGTGGTAGTCTCACGTAGCAAATATTAGCTTTATATCTGGAACGGTTTAGAAAAAAAAAGTCTGGAAAACCTATATTTTACTAAAATTTTCTAAGTCAAAGGCCCATAACTTCGTCCAAAATCAATGGACAGGAACCAAACTCGAACTTGATTTGTAACTCATAGTGGTAGACTCGTATAGCAAATATAAAATTAATGTCTTGAACGATCTAGAAAAAAGCCCGGAAAACCTATATTTTACAAAAAAATGTACCAAAATTTTCTAAGTCAAAGGCCAATAACTCCGTCAAATATCAATGGAATGGAACCAAACTGGAACTTGATCTGTAACTTATAGCGGTAGACTCACATAGTACATATTAGCTTTATATCTGGAACGGTTTAGAAAAAAAGTCCGGAAAACCTATATTTTACCAAAATTTTCTAAGTCAAAGCCCCATAACTTTGTCAAAAATCAATGGACTGGACCCAAACTCAAACTTGATCTGTAACTCATAGTGGTAGACTCACATAGCAAATATTAGCCTCTTATCTGGAACGGCTTAGAAAAAAATGTCCGGAAAACCTATATTTTACCAAAGTTTTCTATGTCAAAGGCCCGTAACTCCGTCCAAAATCAATGAACCGGAACCAAACTCGAACTTGATCTGTAACTCATGGTGGTAGACTTAAATACAAAATATTAGATAAATATCTCATATAGTACGGGAAAAAGGTATGGAAAACTGACTGAATGACGGACTGACTGACGGAGTGCAAACCTAAGTCCCCTTCGGCGAAGCCGGAAGGGGACTAATAATTAACGAAACCTATTCTCTATTTTAAATTTAACATGGGAGGCATTAAATGCGTGATTATTTCAACACGGGTTTTAACATCCCACAAGGTGAGAAATTCAATAAATACCCAAGTTGCATAATAAACGGTAAATTTTGTTATGCTGTATTTGTTTCAAGGAATAACCTCTCATCAGCAGCATTAAAATCAAATAATATGGAAAGCCATGATCCAAAACATGTCAAAGAAGAAGTACTCATTATTAAAAAAGATATCGGAATAGGAGGCCAAATTCAGTACCAAGGATGGATGAAACGCAGCAAAACAGTGTATCTCCAAAACTTCGTTTTTGAGACGACTTAATAAGGAAGAAATAATATAGAAACGGAATAATAACAATATATCTCAGAGAAAGACGTCTTCTGGGGTGACATGAAACCCTTAATGGGGCTTAGATCTACATCGTACAAAACTTATGATATCAAAGCTTTGGGTCTTACGATATCCAAAATTTGCCTTGGACAAGTTCAAGGTGATAAGAACAAATAGAGGAGAATTATATGTTGAGTGTGACACAAACTCTTCCAAACAAACTCCATATCTGATTTCTGGGCAACCCCTTCAAACATTGGACAGGGGAGGGGGTCCCCTATAACCAAATTTACACATTGTTGAAATCGAAACATGATTTACATTTAAATGGACGTAACAGTCTCGCCTATTGCAAAACATAAAAATTGTAAATTTTGTAGATTTTTGTGTACTTTTATACAGCCCTTAAACATAATGAACTAAAAATAGTGATTTCCAACCCTATACATCAACATTTCTGCACCAAAACAGAGAATGTTTAGTAAAAGTAAATTCTAGGAACCACTTTGAGTCAAACAAGAAGTATACCGAGAAAAAAGTAATCCAGATATTACAATTTTGGACATTTTGTTGTATTTGGTGGCCATGTTTTTCAACACACAGAAAAATTCAATTGGGAACTTAAAATATATGCCGCTATATAGTTGACATTTTCCTTTATTCGCTTTAAAAGGACTGACACATTCAGAGAAAAGAAAATGCAAGTAGCCCAGTTCTTCAATTTCAGCTTCCGCTACACATACAATACTTTCTCAAATTGAGAATAATTAATATTTACATCACATCTATATGAACGAGTTTAAAATAAAGACTACTGACACACTTACTTCAGCTTTGTACTTAGATTGACAAAGGTGGGCGTTTGCTATTTCAGCTATGTGACAATCGTCCCAGTTACCTACATGCGGAGTGTATATTTCACAATAGATTCATTTAATACTGTGGAGCATTAGTGCTTTTTTTGTAGACGAGCAGAAACACTGTCAAAACACAGAAAGCAGCCACAGCCTGCTAAGCTCACCTCATTGCGCAGCATTGTCACATGTTGCACATGTCAGTAAACAGGAATGGACTATAATCATTCTTTTTAATAGATTCAGTCAAGCATAAAATGGCATTGTTGTTGTCATCCCAAAATGCATCATACATACCAATATGGTTGATGTGGGACATGTCAGTAAACGGGAATGGACTATAACCATTCTACCTAACCAAGTCGCTCATGCATAAAATGTAGGTCAGACAACATCCGAAGCATGCATTGTTATCATCCCAAATGCATCATACTTACCAATATGGTTTATGTGGGACATATCGGTAAGCGGGAATGGACTTTAACCATTCTACCCAACCAAGTCGCTCATGCGTAAAATGTAGGTCACGGGCAGCATCCGAAGCATGTGTTGTTGTTACCATCCCAAAATGTATACATACCAATATGGTTGATGTAAGAAATGTCAGTTAGCGGGAATGTACTTTAACCATTCTATCTAATCAAGTCGCTCATGCGTAAAATGCAGATCACGAACAGCATCCGAAGCATGCATTGTTGTTGTCATCCCAAAATGCATCATACATACCAATATGGTTGATGTGGGACATGTCAGTAAGCGGAAATGGACCGCTTAACCATTCTACCAAATCAAGTCGCTCATGCGTAAAATGTAGGTCAAAGACAGCATCCGAAATATGTATTGTTGTCATCCCAAAATACATCATACATACCAATATGGTTGATGTGTTACTTGTCAGTAAGCGGGAATGGACTTGAACCATTCTTCCTAACCGGACACGGACACCGACATGGACGCTAGGGGTATCCTAACCCTCCCTCACTTCGTAAGGGGAGCTAAAAAATACCACGTAATCCAAGTACAGATTAGATATATTTGCATCAAAAGCTTCAGAGCTGATGTTAAATGTTTTACCCATTTTGTTCAAAGTTAACCTATGTTCTGTGCTGGCTGTCATTTCTTTGTCAGATCGGAACAAAATGAGCAATTCTGTAGTGCGTACCGTACAACTTCCTATCAAGTTTATTTAAATTTGTTTTTGGTGGTGAGGGGTCAGTAAGAGATGACAAAATATGATTTTCCCATATGGCAAATGTTAAACTATTTAGTGCTGTGGCGTCCACATGAATTACATCGGCAGTCTTTGTAAAGGCCCTATGCTATGTCATTCCATTACAGTTAGTTAAATTTGCTTCACTTGTATCAGAGCAGATGAAAATGATATTTCCCCCATATGGCTCAAAATACCAAGTCCAGTGATGGAGGCTATATTAACCGACATGAACAATTTCTGAAAAGGCTCTTTCCTATGCCAATTTTATTTTTGCTTTAATAGTTTCAATGCAGATAATGAAAAGATGTTTTCGTATAGTCAAAGGTCAAAGTTCAGCGCTGACGGCCATAACTAAATGAGCAATTTTTGTAGGGTTATTCCCGTAAAGTTTGATTGAATTTTCTTCAGTGGTTTCAAAGGAGTTGATGAAAGTGATGTTTTTCCCATAGGGTCGAATGTTAAATATATGTTCCGTGCTGGCGGCCATGTTTTTAGTCGTATGAGAACGAAATGAGCAATCTTTGTTAAGACTTTCTATACGTCATACCTGTAAATTTTGATTGAATTTGATCCAGAGGTTTTAGAGGAGTTGATGAAAATGATGTTTTTTCACATAGAGACCAATGTTTAACATATATTCCATGCTGGCAGCCATGTTTTTGTTTTTCATCGTATCAGAACGAAATGAGCAATCTTTGTATAGGACCTTCTATACATCATTCTTGTAAATTTTGGTTGAATTGACTCGAGTGGTTTCAGAGGAGTTATTGAAAATGATGTTTTCCCATAGGGTCCAATGTTAAATATAAGTTCCGTGTTGTCCGCCATGTTTTTGTTGGAGAAGATCAAAATGAGCAATCTTTGTAAAGGACCTTCCATTTTTTGTAAAGTTTGGTTGAATTTGCCTCAGTTGTTTCAGAGTTGACAAAAATGTGACAAGAAAGGGAAGTAATGACGACAGACAGATGACGAAAGTTTGCCAAGTTATGACAATAGCTCTCACTGACCTTTGAATGTCTTAGCTATATATATATAAAAATATAATTGTAGGAATAAACCAAAGATAAAACACCAACAAGAGGCTCTCAAGAGCCTGTATCGCTCAGCTGGGCCACGGCTGACATATTCAGTTAAAGTAATCCCAATGTTTTTAGGGCATTATTTTCAAATTTGTTAATAGACATTGATGTTATATTATCTTTAGTTAAACTATGTTCCAGACTGGCAGCTATTTTGGATGGTGGTTCATATCTACTGTCACCTTTCTTGATGGATACCATCTAAGGACCATCGAGTCTAATGACTAAATATTTTCAGAGGAGGACATCTTTAAATGCTTTCCGATAGGTTTCCTATAGGTCTCAATGTTAAACTATGTTCCCCACTGGGGCCATCTTGAATATGATGTAGACAAGCCAGGCAATTTTTTTCAATCGGGAACAACTATGGTCCATTGTGACAAAGTATGTTTTTATTATTGGCCAAGTAATATCAGTGGAGATCTTTTGATGTTTTCCCATAGGGTCCAATCTTAAATCTGTTCCCCGCTGGCAGCCATCTTGCATAAAACAGAGACCTGAAAAACAACTTGTTTGCAGGGGGCAACCTAAAGACTGTTGTGGCCAAGTTTGGTTTCAATTGGCACAGTAGTTTCAGACGAGATCTCCCAAAGGGTCCAATGTTAAAACTATGATCCCCGCTAGCGGCCATCTTGGATACTGGTATAGCGTGGATTTGAAAAACAACTTTTTTGCAGGGAACCATCTAAGGACTATTGTGGCCAAGTTTGGTTTCAATTGGCCCAGTAATTTCAGGGAGAAGATCTTTGAATGTGTTTCCAATAGGGTCCATTGTTAAAACTATGATCCCCGCTTGCAGTCATCTTGGATATAGCACGGATCTGAAAAACAACTTTTTTCCAGGGGACCATCTAAGGACTATTGTGGCCAGGTTTGGTTTCTATTGTCCCAGTAGTTTCAGAGGAGAAGATCTTTGAATGTGTTTTCCCATATGGTCCATTGTTAAAATTATGATCCCTGCTGGCGGCCATCTTGGATATAGCACGGATCTGAAAAATAACTTTTTTGCAGGGGACCATCTAAGGACTATTGTGGCCAAAATTGGTTTCAATTGGCCC
>MJUU01001647.1:41619-58581 GCA_002080025.1 Modiolus philippinarum
GACATATTTTTCTCATAATTACGTGATAATTTACTCATAATTACGTGATAATTTTTTTTCATAATGACGAGATAAAATAAAATTTATCGCGTACTTACGTGATATCTTTCCAACTCTTAGGAGATAATTTTCTCGTTATTCCGCGATAATTTTTCATAATTACGAAATAAGATGAAATTATCGCGTAATTACGAGATAACTTCCTCCAAATTACAAAATAATTTTTCGTAATTACATGATTTTTTTCACGAAATTAAGAGATAATTATCTCGTATAACGAAATAGTTTTCTATTAATTACGAGATAACATAATTTATCTCGTTATTAAGAGGTAAAAAAATTATCACCCTATTAGGTTTTTTCTTTCTTTTTTTGCTGACGTTTTTGTACTCTAATGGGTCTTTTAAAACAAATTGAGCTTTTAGTTTTCTGTTCTAATTGTGATTGGTTCATACCCTGTTTCATCATATCAATTAGTTTAGTCCCACCAATCATAATACACTTAGACCCCGAGGGAACCAGGGGATATAGATAGTACCCAGTATTCCAGGCTACATGGTACAAACCCTCAATAACTGGTTGTCCGTGATTGTACGGGATGAATAAATACAAAACCCGTCTTCCAGCTGGGATGTAAATTCAGGTCCACGTGCTAGAAGAAATGTCATGCTTCATGTACGTTAAAGAACCCTTGTAGCAAGCCCTTCTTAGTGGTCAGTAGGTGATCGGCTACAAGGCTCAGTTCCCTGACGGCCGCTTTCGATTTCACCACACTTTTCAAATAGCAGTCAGAATTTCCCTTCCCATGACCCTTTCCTTAAAGTGATTATTTTTAATAAACTTGTTCTCGTCTTAATATACATGTAGCTGAAGTATTGCTGAGAAGACGTTAAACAATATTCAATCAATCAATCACTATACATGTAGCTTCTATCTAAACATTTCAATGTCCAATATTAGTTTTATTCCAAAATCCTTCCTCATACTATTATTAATATAAAAAAAAGGAAATGGGGTAAATGTCAAGGAGATAACATCCCATATCCAGGTTACAACGACCCAAAACAAAGCATCTAGGGGTCACCGTACGGTCTTCAACACAGTGAGAAACCTCACACCATATAGCAAGCCCTAAATGGCCCAAAAGGGTAAAAAAGTGGATAAATCAATGGAAACAAACCACATCCAATAACCCAAATATCAAGAAACTAAAATTTTATAAGAAGACACGGACAGGTCAATCACAAACATTCCTGACTTGGGACAGGCGCAAAAATTGCGGTGGGGCTAAACTCGTTTTCTTGGATCATATACATTTTGTACCTGAATAAAGCCCTGACGAAGGTTAATCAAAATGGTTGTAAAAGAACATTGACATAAAACGGAACTTTCGCCATATGTTTAGTCTGATAAAATCTGTTTACGATATATTTAATGTGATAGTGCCACATATCATTCTGTTATACAAAAAATCCTACATGTTTATGACAAGCTGCTGCTTAGATATTAAAATTGTCCATCTGTTGTCGACGTATATTCGTTCCGCCAAATAGAAGTTCCTTTAAGAAATATTATAAACACTGATATCATCTTTTTTATTCTTTTGGGAACATCTGTCAGGGTGTGGATAACCATCGAGTTCGAATTAAAGTTACAGTTCGATTTAAAAGTCTAGTTATATTTAACCCGAATTGTTGTTTTATAATAATAGGGGAAAAATTAATTAAAAATCTGGTCATTAATATACCTTATTTCAAATTAGATCTATTTTAAGGCCTACTTCATGCATATTAGGGGTAAATTTTACGTGTAGATTTCTCTCCAAATAGAAAAAAGTTGTCCATTTCACTTAAGGGTAAAATTATGTCTATTTTCTGTGTTACCATATTGGGAGTTCAACAGCCAACATGTGCTGTGTGTTTATAATCTGACCACTTTTTGCATGTAGGTAAAACTGTATATACCAAGTTTGGAAGTCATGTGTTTATCTTCAGTTCTACTCTTTACCTGTTCAGGTAAAAATCAATACCATGATGAAATTAATATTATAATGTCACAAAGGAAGATATATTAAAGTACATGTAAACTTTTGAATACATGTACCTTAGACATAAGACAGCATGAAAATGAAGCAACAGAATCATGGCCATTTGTTTATGCAATTTGATTATAAAATAAGATAAATTTTAGGGGAAAAGTCGAACAAAATACCTGTTAATATATTTTCAAGAATTAATTTATTTGCGTATTTGTTCATAAATTTAATTGTAATTTGTACTCTAAATTTCCTCGTGACAAAAACAAAGTAGCAACGAACCTTCGGGCTATTGCACGGTCCCCAACTAGCAAGGCTAGCAAATTTCTGTAACATAGGCAAAGTATTCATATTTTAAAATATGCTTGTAGAAAATGACAAAACTGATAAATCTCTATAGGTTGAAGAGACAAATTTTTCATATCCTAAAATATTCCGTCGGAATACGAATAAATTATTATTTTTTTTTACATCATAAAAGATCGACAGATGGTATTCCATTTATTTTTGGAGAGACCATCAAGGACTATGGCAAGTTTGTTCCATTTATAACTCGGTAAATTCAACGAGGAGGAGGGGCTCGTACGCTGAATTTAATTTGATCGTGGCGGAAATCTTGGATTTCACCACATTATTTTTAAGTTAAAAAAAAATTTAAAGAGTTGTGTCGTTGGCCATAGATTATTATTTTATTTTCTAGAGGTGGCTTGGGGGATTGGGGGCTGGATCTAGTAACAGTTGAAGGTTTGTTCTATAAAACGGAGATCAACTCCTATAGTTATCTCTGCTTGTGTCAATTTTGATACTCATGTTGTTATGTATCATTGCCTTTGTCGACCTAGTATAGTCCCGGAGGGGNGGGGGGGGGGGGGGGGGTACGTAAATCATACCCCAACTTTATATAACAACACTAAATGTAGGACCCGAATATATTAAAAACCATTGTTTTAACATGAAAATTAAAACAACACAAATAAACAAAGCATTAAAAAGGTTTATTATTGTATATTTAAAGGAAATAATTCTGCTATCTCATAAATGATTGCCCTTTTTTGCTTTTGTGGCACCAAAATTTATATAAATTATATAAATTATTTTTCTTAATGCAAATTTATATACAATTGGTTTACAAACACTCCGAAAAAAAACACTCGAATTTTTGGCACATTTCTGTATATCAAAATAATGGAAGTTACCCCCCCCCCCCCCCCNCCCCCCCCTCCGGGGAGCTCGGGAGTATAGGTGTTGAATTTGCAAGTAAACTTCTTTGTTTTCCCATCTCACAATGTTAAACTAATTTTAATATCCGCCCCACTCCTACTACTAATATATACAAACGCAGAGGAGTCTACCCCCTCTTAAGAGATCCACGAATGTCCATAAATTTTCAATTTATTCAGATATACGCGGACAAATCTTACCTCCCCATTTTTCAATTGAAATACGCTTTGGTCGACCTGGTATTCTTCCTGGTGATTTAGTAGTATTTACCAGATAAATATGCAAGATGCCACAAACAAGCAGAACATTTTTTTTATGTATTTTTTTGGAGGAGGAGGGGCAGATGAGTGGAATATGTCTATCCACAAACATATTCCCCATATCCCGCTGAAAACTGCTTCCTTAAAATAAAAACTGTTTTGATATCCTGGACTTGCAATCTTATTTAAATACAATTCTTTGGAGTACGCGTAGGATCTAGATCTAGTTGGATTTTACAGTCATACGGAATCTTTTCTAAAAATATTTGAGCTATCCAATAGCAAATATTCACCGGCAGACCCAACCCTCGAAAAAGTAGGTTCCAATGGGGTTCCGGAAAAAAGGGGGAGTTCCAGTTGATTTTTGCCATTTTTTATGAACTTATGCGTAAATTCTGCAAGAAATGTAGGGGATATTCAGAAAAGGGGAGGTTCCAACCCCCGAAACTCCCGCCTCTGACTCCGCTAATGATATTCATCATTTTGTGAGTAAATATTTTATTTAAAAAACTTGCAACTGCATATTTTATCAACAATATACAAGCACCGGAATCGCACCCAGGTAGGATTTTTTCAATATAACATATGAAACCCTCTTTCAACAAGTAGACCCAGAATAAAAAGGGGGTGTTTCAATTGAGTTCAAAGAAGAGATTTTGCCCAATTTCAGCAATAAATGAAAATAAAAAACTTCCAAGAAAAATAGGGGATTTAACCCCCGAAACCCTGAATCAGACAATATATCTCCGTTGATTTTCTTTCTAGCATTTTTACCACTATTCTTCCATTTGTACAGAATATTTTATACGACAGTATTTCACGTGCTATTGTTTTACTATTTGGTAGTAAAACGTAGATTCCATTTCCTTACATGTATTTGGTCATTGTTATGGTCAGTAAACACGATTGGTTGTATACATATGTTGCTACCAATGAAAATGATTGTAACAACTTCGAAAGAGTTTTGTTGAGCACGTGAATAATTTGTTTACCTATTAGTAGTTAACTATGGGATAAAGCCGTAGGTTTTCAAAAATCGTTTTTTGAAAACCTACGGCTTTTTGCCATAGTTAACTACTATCTACGGGACTAACGAAAATAAGCAATTGTTATTCACTACAGTTGAGACGGGTAAAACGGGCTAGATTCTTAGTTCACTCACATTTTTTACGTTGCTTGCATGACACGGGTTATACATAACACTGACGTGTATCTCTGGTTCTACACTTTTGATTCCTATACATTTCTAGTAAGTCTGACAGGTCGTCACCAGTTACTCTCTCTATAACAAATATATTGTTAAAAGGATAATATAAATATACGATTTCCCCTTGAATATCAAGTATTTCATAAAAACCATACACCTTTGTTTTTATTTTTTTTAGATTGGTCAAATCATATGCAAGCATTTTTTTTAACTGATTTTTTATTATAAAAGTCAAACAATATTACTTGTCACAACGATTATGCACCCTCCTACCTGAAATACACTCATAATTTTTTATCTAATAAATATTCGGGTTATAAAAAATGGAACAAATGATAACACTTTCTAGTTATGCCGGTAATGGCACTGCCTCTAATTTTGTGACCGAGTTTGNATTCTTAATTGTCGGTTTGCTATTAATATTATGCATTTTGTTCTGAGAAAGTGCATTCTATTCTCAATCAAAGATTTTCCGACATTTTACATCACTTTGCAGGGACTAAACTTTTAGCAATTCTCTAAAAGGGAACTCGCATCATCTTACGTCCGATTTTTCCAAAATTGGAAGTCCTTGTAGTTTTACGTCATTCTGCTCGCTAAAATTTTAGTGAAATATCGGAAAATCTCCGTTTGAGAATAGAATGCACATTTTCAAAACAAAATGCACTCTGTTTATCTTCACCAAATAAAATTGCTTAACTTCAAACGTTTATAACCTCTTCATTTCTCAACGAATCCTCATCAAAATTGGCTCATTCTTTTTTGTGCGCAAATGTCGCGCTTTATGCCCTCGGGTCTGAGCACTCAGACCAAAGGGTCCGTAAAGATCAAAATCAATACCTTTTGGTGATAAGATGTTTCTTTTTTTTATATCAATTTGAACGCTTCCTTGCCCAAAGACACATTATAAGGGATCGACAAAATAAATAAATAAATTAATTAATCAATAAACCCAAAAGCAAAGAAAACCTTTATAGTTAAATCAAAGGAAAACAATTGAATCATAAACTCCCCCCTTTTCTATTACACAACAATATTTTGACAAGTATTTGTCGTAAAAACTTCACCTAAAACTGTGTAAAGGTCAAAGGTATGCAAGCGGTCACTTTAAATTGCACAAAACCAACCGCAAAATACATTTAGAATCATTTTTTATTAGAACCTTAAAAAGTTAACATTGTGCATTTTTTTTTTTGAGAAAGTGCATTCTATTCTCAATCGGAGATTTTCCGAAATTTTACATCACTTCGCAGAGACTAAAATTTTAGCAATTCTTAAAAAGGGAACTCGGGACACACTTTTAGACAATTAAAAGCATCTTCAGCAGTAACTCTTCATGGCATCCGTGGCATCATTTTACGTCCGAATTTTCCAAATTTGGACAGTCCTTGCAGTTTTACGTCATTCTGCTTGCTAAAATTTTAGTGAAATATCGAAAAACTCCGTTTGAGAATAGAATGCACGTTCTCAAAACAAAATGTACTCTGTTTATTACAATCAATCAAGTTTTTTCCCTTCTACTCTTCGTATTTGGAATTCTTTGGATTTGGAAAAGCGAAGTGCAGCAACTAAAATAGTTTCAAAAATCTTTGAGTATTAAATCTGAAGTTCCTTAATGGTACAATATAGGGAATCGAAAATTAAATATTATACATACCAAACTTGGGTACATGTATAGCTATAGCAGTTTAAATTGATTAATATCATTTTAATATCAAGGATAATCCAACATGTAATTGTGGTGCCATTTGCGAAATGCATACCATATATTTCCTCGGATGCCCACTCTATGAACATTTAAGACAAAATTTATTTTAATACGTTTTTGTACATTTCTCAAATGCATTCGATTCTTATTTCTCAATTCAAGTTGTCATATTGTATGTCGTTTTTTTTACATTGCTGCTTTGATATGTTATATACAGTCCGCCAAAAGTTAAGCATCAAATAACTTTTTACATGTTCATCATTTTTGAAGCTGAATGGAGGTGAGTGGTACTACTAATGAGATAATTTTGATATTTGGTATTGAACTTTAATCATGTATCATATTGTTGTCTTTAGGTGAAAAGTTACGAAATTAGGCGCAACCCAATTTTATGACAAAGTGTGGTATCTTTGACCTGGAAAATAAGTTTCAATGCATTGATTCTTATTGAAGATCGTTTATGTTATTGTTGATACAAAGGTAAGACAACAATTAACATTCGTATTTATGTTTTAGGTGACAGTTGTAGATATTCCAGGTAATATTTGAATACAGGGGAGATAATCCAATTTTACGACATTTTAAAAGATTGATTTCCACTAATGTGACGAAATGTGAAAATAAAACAATTTCTTTCCTGAATTTCGCCACTAAATTATTGTTCTGTAAATGTTCATGCCAATTTTAAGACAGACATGAATTTGAAAACTTTCGAGCAAGATTTTTGATAATCTTTAAAATTTTGAAATCCGAGTTTTTGTTGTTATTTCAGAACAAGGCCCCAATGCCTGTATGATTTCAAAAAGGTAAGGCTTTAGTGGATTCAGAGACTGTAGAAATGTCCAAATAATGCTCTCCGGTGTACCAAATTTCTTCTTTTGGCCATTTTTTTGTTGGATTTCGCAAAAATTTGGTAATTTTTTTTCAAAGATTTTAATTCTTTGAAAAATCGTTTTCCATAATTGCGAGGCATAACAATCCCAAACTGTAAGTATTGGTTAAAAATTGTCATTTTAGTCTGTTTTGAACATTTTTAGGGAACGTGGAAACTTCTGGAATGATTTTTTCCAAATTTTACGAAAAACACTTGGTCTTACTCTGATTAAATTTGGACGCGTTCCAAATCCGTTGAAAGAATCCATTAAAGCCTAAAATTAACAATTATGGAATTTTGTACGACATTCATCCCAATAGGAATGATCTGGTAGCATATTTGAACTCACAATGTTCCATATTGTATATTAAAACTTGAAATCTCATACTGAAGGAATCGTTTTTTCTTTCGTTGAAAAAATCGAGTTATCGGTTAGGTATTCAAAAGTTAGAAAGTACCATTACATGCTTCATGCTAAGACTTATCATCATGCAAAATTTTATATCTATAGCTTTCAACATGTTTGCTTGGTGGAACTTTAAAAGTAAGTGATGCTTAACTTTTAGCGGACTGTATAAATTGTTATGTTGAACGTTTTAGGGAGAGGGCTTTTAATAATGTTGTAATAACTTGTGCCCGATCCCTTTGCTTATTCGTTTGATCAATAAAATATGTTTAATTTAAGTATCAGTCGATCTAGGATTCAGGCAGATAAAATAAGAGTTATGCCACATGAATAAAAAAACGCAAACTTTTGAAAGTGTTTTGACAAAACATATTTTTGTTTGGTTTTGCCTTTTTGAATTATGATAATTCGTAATTTAATTATATTGTATTAAAATGTTCAACAAATTAACCACTACATAACCAGTCAACAACTGTCTTTGGATGTATGTTTAAACCTTCAAGGATTTTATTTCAGTACCAAATAAAGACATTTAGACCAAAAAGGAGATAACATATGTGTTATGGTCTCATGTTCATTTACCCCACATCCTTTCGTCAAATATTAAGCTCAAAACTTTGATATGCCGCTCACTACCTGACCGTTTCATGAATTAGTAGTTAATAGATATTTAAGAAGTGAAGTTCACTTTTTTGAAGGTACATAGTTTTGTTGAGTGAACCAAAATAGGTCTCAACGTTGTCGACTGTTGTTTTAAATTATATGGGAGGATGATGGAAAATTATTTTATTCTTTGTTGTTAAATTCTGATATTGCGTTAGCTGAACCGGAAACTAAACCACCGTTACATTGATATTTTACATTTAATCAATTTTTCGAATTTAATCAGAAAAGCAATTTTAAAATAAATTATATGTCTTGAGTTCACAACATTTGGTATTGTGTGATTTCCAGATTGATGACTTTAAAGCCAAACCGCCTGATTGTACCCGCTCCTCTTCCCCATGCAACTGTAGTCCTGCTGGACACGTGATAACCGGTGAATTAGATATCGTTGAAAACAAAGAATTACGAGATATCTTGTCAAAAGGTTCGAAAATCCGTGAATCCCAGCATATCAACTGGAAGTATAATTTCAAAATTATGATGGATGCAGTTGAGGACTATGCTAGAATGTGGGCGAAGAAAGAAAAAGAAGATGTGGAGACATTGTCGGACTGGATCAGGTCGATTAAGTCATTAATCATTAGTCGTATCCGGTGCTTGAAAACATCTATGAAAACTAGAACGCCCAGTATATTTGATGATCCTCTTCTTGCAAAAACATTAACAAACCTCCAGGAAAAATACGTCATAGTACCTGCAGACAAAGCTTCCAACAATATTCTGTTTGTATGTAAGAAACACTATTTAGACAGTCTTGTTAAGGAGATGGGTATTGACACTTCATCTGGCAATCCTACTTATATCCCAACTGCATTATCAAGAGACGAGATAATCCCAAATCACATTTTTGTGTTAGCATCCTTCGGTATCAAAGTGGATGAAGATAACAGTTATCTCCCTTATATTCACTGGGTGCTTAAGCTTCATAAGAATCCCTACAAACAGAGATTCATTGCAGGATCTGCCAGATGCACCACTAAGCCCCTATCCAAACCCCTTACCACTTAACATACTGATGTAAGAGATGGTTATAAAAGCTACTGCGAAAAAGCCTATACTACGAGCCGCGTGAATCAGATGTGGATTCTTAAAAAACCCAAAGATATCCTTGAACAGCTCTCCTCAAACAGTGTCAAATACTGCAATAGCATTCAAGTTTTTGATTTTTCTACCCTGTATACAACCCTTCCACATAATAAACTTAAAACAGTAATTTCCAATCTGATACATCAATGTTTCTGTACCAAAAACGGAGACGGCAGGTATTCATATTTGGTAATAGGAAAAGATAAAACATATTCTGTTAAGAACCACACTGAGTCAAACAGGAAATACAGTGAAATGACGTGATAAAAATGCTTGAATCTTTGGTCGACAACATTTTTGTTGAATTTGGAGGCCGCGTTTTTCAACAGACAATAGGAATTCCAATGGGAACAAAGTGTAAGCCACTTTTAGCTGACCTTTTCCTTTTTTTCGTATGAAGCAAAGTTTTTACAAATGCTAATACAACAAAAACAAAAACAACTAGCCCAGACTTTTAATTTCAGCTTCAGATATATAGACGATGTACTTTCTCTTAATAACCCAAGATTTAAAAAATATTTACATCGCATCTACCCCAGTGAACTTGAAATTAAAGAGAAAACCGATACATCAAATTCTGCTTCATACCTTGACCTTTTGTTATACATTGACGAACATGGACGTCTGAAATCTAGGCTATATGACAAACGCGATGATTTTGACTTTCCAGTTGTGAACTTTCTCTTTCTCTGCAGCAAAATACCTACCTCCCCAGCATATGGAGTGTATATTTCACAATTAATTCGTTACTGTAGAGCGTGCAGTTCATACAGTGATTTTGTGGAAAGAGCAAAAGCGCTGTCACAAAAACTGCTGAGTCAGGGATATGTTCAGCCCTTGTTACTTTCGTCCCTTCAGAAATTCTATGGCCGTCAACACGACATCATAGATAGATATGAAATGTCAGTGTCACAAATGAAAACTGACATTTTCAGCTAGAATCACGTCTTCCCGGATTTGACATTACCGGTTTTGACTTCACCCTTGATTGACCCACTGACAGTGCGACGGGTGCTGTATACAGAGCAGGACATGCTTACCCTTCCGGAGCACCTGTTGTCACTCTATTTTTGAGAGTTCTCACTGTTAGTGCTTTAAGTTTTGTGTTGTATATGTAGTGGTTGTGTGTTTTGTGGGCATGTAATGTCTTTGGTATTCCGTCTTCTGGTGTTCTTGATTTTGCCTCTGGACTTTGATTTATGTAATCCTGTGCTTTGTTCCTTCGGTATTCTGCTGCTCTTTTTTTTTTTTGGTTTTAGTAACACTATGACTGATAAATGAAAATATGACAATCAAACAAAACCATATCTAAAATAGTGTAACAAAAGTATATAAAATTTCACAGTATTGAAACCCTTATGAAAAAAGTAAATTTGACAATATTGAAGCAATTATAGGAAAAATATGATGCAAAGTTGACAATAAATTGAAACAACTGTAGAAAAAAGTCTACGGCAAATTTAACAGTATCAGGAGAATCAGAGAAGAACAATAGAGCCATATAGAGTAAATGTACATGGACGAAATCCCTATAAATATATGGTAAGATTAAGCAAATGGAACAAAGCTGCCATTGTTGGTCTTCATCTTGATGTAACGAAGACGCATTCAACAAAGAGCAAACAGTCCTGCCTCCTAGGAAGTTCAAGACGGCCCTAGCACTTGTTTGAGCGGATTTCACTTGCTAAATGTTGAACAACGCTATATCCATGTATCCATTTTGTCATTGATGCGGGGTCGTTATCAACCATAACATATCGGGTAAAGTTCTCTTACAAACACTGTCATCCGTTGCCCGACGAACAGACAATACAAGACTAATTCAAAACAATATTGAAACAATTAAAGAATGAAAGTTTGGTGCAAAATTGACAATATTGGAAAAATTTCTGTAAAACCTATATACTGAGAGTCAATGAAATAGAAACATTTAATATTAAAGATTGTTTACAAAAGAAAAAATAGTTTCAACAAAAGTATCTGCGAGCACACTTATGGTGTTTAGGCACGAATTCGCGCGTGATTGACTTTTATTTTGTCCATTAGCATGCCTTACCCACAGTTTTATAGGGGCTGATCTTCATTTAATCTCTGAATGTTGGGGTTTAAGCATCTCCTTGGATGTTTCTAAAAATACCTTGTTTTCCCATTAACAGACAAAACTTTCACTTTGATCCTTTCTGAACAACGTTGAATCGGTTTGAAAACTATATCAGGAACATTTCTGCAAATTTTCAAATGTTTTCGATGATTAGAATTGAAATTCTGAAAATCAGTAGTTTTAACCCAAAATGCAAAAGATTAATTTTTTTGACAAATTTAAACGCTAATTAAGTTCTTGGCAAAATTAGGTCTACGAATTTGATGAAGTGAATAATGCCCTTTATCTTAATTTTGTTATTACCATGATATCAATGTTCAGACAATTGGTAGATTTGATGATGCAGCTTGATACATAGTTGATGATGTGACGAATAGTTAAGAGCGAACTAAAACAGATGGTTGCAACAATCTAAGCATACACTTCGCTTAGTGAATTAGTAAAAAACATTTATATAACTCGACATAGAAAATTTTTATTATATAAATTGCTGCGTTTTATTGGCACTCAGTATATATTATAGAAAAAGAATGCATATTTGACAATATCAAAACAGTTATAATAGAGAAAAATGTGAGCAAAGCTCTCTTAAATACATAGCCCCGATCCCACATTTGATTCCAGAAATATGAAATCCAGAAAAATAAAACATCAAATCATATCAATGTTTCGAATACATGGTGAACAATGGCAATATATGCTGAACGTTCTGCTGAAGATTCATTGAATTTTACTGAGTGGTCTAGGGGGATTTGTCGCCACAAAGTGTGTAGCCTTTGGTGGACAGACGAACGGACACAATGATGACTATATACCGCCTGCGAAAGCGGGGGATATAGAAAAAGATGGTTGCATATTTCACAGTATTTAAACAATTATACGAAATAGTTTGAGTCAGTCGAGATCGTGAAGTCTTCTTGCAACATCGAAATTTGATTTATTAGATTTCTTCAGTCCACAGAGTAAAAAGGCGATTTTAACAAAAGTAAAAGAATATTTGAAATGCCTCTGATTATTTAATTATTGAGTAACACCTTCAAGCAATTAACTCATATGTCAAATGATTCCAATTGAAATTGTTATTCGCAAAAGTTCTGCTGTAATAAATATTTGGCGACATAAGGGATTATCGACATGTATTAATTAAATGTGTCAGGGATACATTTGTCCAACTGTTGTCGATTTCTGCCCTCAACAAAAGAGTTACTAGAAAATTCCTCATTAAAAATCGCAACATATTGCATTTAAACTGTCCCCTTAAATGAAAGCAAAGGATAGGAACTATTTCAGAACTTAAGAATCACCTTCAGTACATTCGCTGTTATGCTGACATTGATCATTATACTTGGTGCACCTTATCCCTGTATTAACAGGACAACCATTGAAATGTTAAGCTAAATGTCAACAAAGCTTACTAATATATATACCATTTGATAACAGAAATGCATCATTTGGCAATGAAGCTTAGAAAATTTTTTTTTCAGATCAAATGCAGAAATACACATATAAATATATTTGTCTAGATATACGTCACCTTAAACCTAAATGAAGGAGAGTGTCATACGAGGGTTGTCCGTAAAGTTCGTAAACAATCTTAACCAGAGGCTCCCAGGAGCCTGAATCGCTCACCTGGCTTTCAGTTGCCACAATGAAGGGAACATTGCAAGTTATACAGTTGATCTTCAGTTTCTCAAACTTTTGTAGCTCAAACACCTCCAATATCTTGAACTGTTTTTAGAGTCTGATGAAGTTTTACTATATTTCTTTGTTGGGCTTTTTGACAAAAAACTTTCTTGCTAAGAGCCACTTTCGACACCAGTTTTGAAGTCGAGAGGTTATTTTGTAAATGGCAGTCAACAAACAATTTTCAACATCGGTTTTGAAGTTGAAACATCAATATCTACTTGGAAATCAAATTTCATTTAAATTGGACAATGTTGAATTTTCCCGCCTTTTTTGACGGCCATTTTGAAAATGGCGGTCAAAGAACAATTTTCAACACAAGGTTTGAATGCGCAACATCAATATCTATTCGGAAACCAAATGTCATTAAAATCCGACAATGTTGAATTTTCCCGCCTTTTTGGCGGCCATTTTGAAAATGGCGGTCAACGAACAATTTTTAACACCGGTTTTGAAGTCGCAACATCAATATCTATTTGGAAACCAAATGTCATTGAAATCGGACAATGTTGAATTTTTCCGCCAGTTTTGGCGGCCATTTTGAAAATGGCGGCCAACGAACAATTTTCAACACTAGATTTGAAGTCGCAACATCAATATCTATTTGGAAACCAAATTTCATTGAAATCGGACAATGTTGAATTTTCCCGCCTTTTTTGGCAGCCATTTTGAAAATGGCGGTCAAGGAACAGTTTTCAATATCAGTTTTGAAGTTGCCATAGCATGGCAAACATTTAATCAATTCATACTGAACCTTCATCTTCTACAGTTTTGGAAATAAAAGATGAAAAATACGAAAATTTTAAAAATTCGGTGAAAAAAGGGCAATAATCACACAAGGGTTTATGGATTTTCTTCAAAATTTCAGGGTGGGTAGATCTTGATATGCTAAACATTTTTGCATTTTACACTTGACCTCTATCTGTTACACTTTTTGAAATAAAAAATAAAAAATGTTAAAATTTTGAAAATATTACGGAAAAAGGCTATAACTCCGAGATGGGTTTTCAAAATTGCACAGTGGGTAGATCTCATCATGCTGATCATTTTTACCCCCATCTCAGATTTTTCATATCTGTAACGGTCCTCGAGTAATTTGCAAAAAACAGCAATTTACCCCTATGTTCTATTTTTAGTAACAGCGGCCATGTTGTTTGGTCTACGGACATAAAAATCACAAACTTGAAAGTGCATACCCTGGTGATGATTCACGCCAAGTTTGGTAAGTATTGGCCAATTAGTTTCACAGGAGAAGATCTTTGAATAAAAGTTAACGGACGGACGGACGGACGACGGACGCCGAGTGATGGCAAAAGCTCACATGGCCTTTGGCCAGGTGAGCTAATAAAAAGGGCTAAATAACGAAAATGAATATGAAACTAATATTTTCATCTACAATGTGTCTTACTACATACGTATGCAAAATATCATTGCAATCAAAGCAATTTTAATTATTTTTCTTTCGAAACAAAACAGACTAATATTACACACCCGGAGCACACACATGTAAAATGTTGACGTTGTCTGACGTCCTAATCGTTGTGAAAAACATTTTATGAAGACCTCGCAAACGAACAAATTCGGAATTGTTGCAGGTTCCTGTCTTTAATAATATTAAAGGCATTTGATATAATATCATGTGCTAAAAGTTTATCAATTTTGAACCACATACAAACTTTATCGATTGATAGTAGGAAATCATGGTCTGTAATACCCTGGAACTTATACGTTTTGAGATTTATAACTGGCTTGTTTTACAAATTTTACCTATTCTTAAAACTGGTTCTTGTGTCCAAAAATTTCTGCACCACTTAAGCTTTAATGCAGAACACACTTTACCATGCCTGTTTCTAAATACTGTATAGGGCTTTGTAATTCGCGGTACGAAATTTTGGCGGTTTCAGTGTCGCATTTGTTCGCGGGCTTTTATATTCGCGGATTTTTAGTGAAAGTCATTATGTTCATTTATATTATGGTTTACAATGAAATATTCGCGGGTATTAATTTTCGCGTTTATCGTTTGAAACGCGAATAGCGCGAAAATTAATACCCCGCGAAATATAATAACCATACAGTATTTCAGGAACTTGTTTATATTTGAAGGTGTTCCCCGATTTCTGAAGGAAACTAGACTCGTGTCTCTGCTCCGCGTTAACAAAAAAACGTCATTCTGATTTTGCGTAGAGACATTTAAAGCTCCGTCAATTTGTCGTTTCAAATCTTTAGAAGTTGGAATTTGGCAGTTTTGATGTTCAACATAATATAAACATTGCAATGTCATTTTCATTTCACTATTCAATTAATTTTAAGAAATACCTACAAAATAATAAATTTTAGACACTACGTTTGATATGTAATATTCGTGTTGCTCCAGGTCACTTATTCCGGGGCTTTTTACAAAGACAGATTTGCAATTTTGCATGCAGAATTGGATCAATTTTGATATATCCAAATTCATAAAAGCTTAAGGTTTACGAATATGCAAAATATAAATATATAAAACGCTGCTTTTGTTTTTAATTTATCCATGTCCACGAACTTTACGGACAACCGTCGTATATTCGAATTCAAATTTTTAACACGCAATTTTTCACTAAATTACAGTTGATATAAACTTAGACAGCGATTGTAAGAACACTTTGCCAGTAAGTTAATTTTTTTTACAGTCCAGCGCATCCATGTATATAGAGCACCTCAGTTTCATTGGAGTCCAAACTGTGGATGCTTTGGTTATGAGTGTTGTGTGTTTTTTTTTCATTTCTGTGCTTTATAGTTGTCTAATGTCATTGATTTATGAGGCCTCGTTTTGGTCATGTCTTTTGACATCGATTTATGTAAATACTGCTCCTTTGTTCTTTCGGTATTCTACTACCGTTGTGTCAAATGGCGCATACATTATATTCCATAAGAGCAAATAAGAGAAAATCAGGTTTTTCAAGATTATGTTATGTATGATTTTCTAATACCAGGAAGTTTATGCTCCCTTTACCTTCATATTTGTATAATTCAATTTGATGCTTTTCAGATAGATGGTCATTATTAGGCGAAAACATATTGGTTCTTTGATATATCGGCTTTTTTTTAAATCTTACACAGCCACAAAATGCCCTTAAGTTAAATTAAAAATCTTTCCAAAGTCAACATTTGGAAGTGAAAAAGCATCAAAATTTAATCATACAAACAGAACAGGATCCATGCACATTTTTCCACAAGATGGTACGAGGCAACATCTCTGATCTGTAAAACAATAGTATAATTTATTTAAGTCTGTCCAACAAATATTGTAAAAAGAATATTAAACTACTTTTAGCTCATTTTGTCACTCCTCTGCATTGAAGTATCAGTCGATCTAAGATTCAGGCAGATAAAGTAAGAGTTGTGCCACACGAATAAGAAAAACGCAAACTTTTGAATATGGAAATATATAAAACTAACCCCACAAACATTGTTTTGACAAAAACATATTTTTGTTTGGTTTTGCCGTTTTGAAATATGAACATTCGTAATTTAATTACATTGTATAAAAATACTCAACAAATTAACCACTATATAACAGGTCAACAATTGTCTTTGGATGTATGTTAAAACCTTCAAGGGTTTTATTTTAGTACCAAATAAAGGCATTTAGACCCCAAAAAGGTGAAGTTCAAAACTTTTATATGCCGCGCACTACCTAACTTTTCATGATGTGTAGTTAATAGATATTTAAGAAGTG